>MU224349.1:1028898-1060685 GCA_018584345.1 Thuja plicata | reverse complement strand
GGGGTTTTTGAAATATTTCAGGACTTAGCCAAATTTCAGGATTCAGCACGCCTTCAGCAGAGCTACCTCCCACAATCTATTTCGACTTTCTAAGATCGAATTGAAGCTGGAACAAGGATTCTTAGAGTGTTTAAACTTGTTTCATCACGAATCCTTTGGTTTTATCCCATATTCCGGAGAGATTTAGCACAACTCTCGCCCATGCACCAGACAGACTTGATTTCAGCAGGCCAAAATCGCCCAAAACCAACTCTCAAACTTCACTCGCCGGACCAAGAGGCTTGAAAACTGTCGCCAACAAAGACTACCTAAGACCACTACTCCTACTGCTTGCAAAAGAAGGGGGGTCCCCATTTGCAATGGGGCGATGGTGTGAAAACCTCACAACACAAAGTCTAAAGCAGATATAAACCTCAAGAACGAAATCTCTTGAGGTCAGCAGGTCTGGACATCCACCTAGCCAGTTCACAGGTTACAAAATTCATTGCAAATTCAGTTTGTGGTAGCAATTGGAGAACTATTGTGCAATTGGTATCTACAGTTGGGTGAAAGAAGACCAAATTTATTACAGAATAGCAAATCGGGGTTCTTGCAGGCAGAATTGATTATTTACAGGCAAACTCCAGGCTATACTTCAGCATTGAGAGCCAAGGATCTCATTTGGGGTTCGATTTGCAGGAGAAAATCCAATTTTCAGATCATTTGGGCAGATCAGTCACTGTTTATTGCAGATCAGAATTATTTCCAGCTTTTTCTATCATTTCCAGTGCTAGCCGTACTTGCTCCAGGCTGATGTCATCCATAGTTAGGCATCTGCTGTGCAACTTAGTGAAAATCAGAATTATGATGTCTCAGAATTTCTAATTTGTTCAAGATATGCCTGGTACGGTTTCCTAATTGGTCATTTGATTTGAAAAAATGAAGAAATCAGATATTTCTCAATTTTCAGCATAGATTGGTTGAGTTTGATAGCTGCAGTAGTTTCATTTATTCAAGTTATTTAGTTTCAGAATTTAGCATTGCAATATTATTTTAAAAAAATAAAGAAAATGAAAACCCATTTAAAAACAAAAAAATATCAGAAAAAATAGAAAAACCAAAAAAATATCATTCGCTGGCCAAAGACTTGTTTGCAAACAAAATTCAGTATTTCAAGGAAAAACTCCAGACAGCGTCTTTCAAGCTAGGAATATTGTGCTTTTTTTTGTTTGTGCAGGATAAGAGTGTTAAGAAACTAAGATTTGTTTCAAATTTCGTTAATTGGTGAACATTTGCATCCTGTCAAAATTGTTTGATATGATGATAAGTAGATTCTATGGTTTTGAATTCACTTTTTAGTACATTAGTCAATATGGCTGTTTATTTCTTCAAGGAATCTTAATAAATAGGTTTCTTAATATGTCTAAAATTTAAATAGTATATTTCTAACTTCAACAGGACATAGAGAGTATAGCAGAAGAGGTTGTACCAAGTGCAACAGAAAGCTTGGCACTTGCCATTGGTGCATTGTGCATGGTAATTGACTTCCCCTTTTGTTTTGGACTATTATACAAAGTTGAGGTGCTTTGTAAAATATGCACACAAACTTATTTTCAGTAGTTAGCAAGAGGTTGGCCTATCATCTGAGGTCTCGTAGGCTGACGATATGGTTAGGGCACTCTTCCTAAGGTTCATGGAGTATTGTAGGGGCTCTATGAGTCATTTTGAGCTTTCATACAACAGTTCCTACTTTTTAGGGAGGTCTCCTATTTTTTAGGGAGAACCGGTAGTTGACAGAATGATCACTTGGGGGACCACAGAGCAGAGCAGGGGCCGCTTGAACAGTTTTTGGAGTTTAGAGTGAGGTTCCTATTTTTTAGGGTGTGTAGTTGTACATAATTTTTAGGAGGAACTGCCAGTTAGCCTGCAGGACTCGGGAAGCATCAGGTATCACAGTATTTCAGATGGAACTTAGTTCTGAGTCGAGATATGGATTTTATGAATAAGGAAATATCCTAAGTTAAGTATTTAAATAAATTAATATTAAAGTGATATTATAATCACTTTATAATAGAATACGTTATTATAACTTATGGTCCCCTTACCTAGGCGATTCAACATAAAATATTATAATAAAAGAAGGGGAATGTTATAATAATAAAATAATACCCCTAATGATCGATTTTCCCATGGGGAGCAAATTTTAATTATAAGACAATAAAATTAAAATGGAGAAACCCTAGCAAGTTTGAATGGCAAGGAGGGAATAATAAAATGGTTTTGGGATTTCATTTTTGGTCATCTTGGTTATTGTTTCTTCATACATGGTGGCCGATCTCTAAAGTTTGCAGAGTCTTAAGCAGATATAAACCTCAAGAACAAAATCTCTTTTGGCCAGCAGGTCTGGACATCCGCCCAGCCAGTTCACAGGTTACGAAATTCATTGCAAATTCAGTTTGTGGAAGCAATTGGAGAACTCTTGTGCAATTGGTATCTACAGTTGGGTGAAAGAAGACCGAATTTATTACAGAATTGCCAATCGGGGTTCTTGCAGGCAGAATTGATTATTTACAGGCAAACTCCAGGCTGTACTTCAGCATTGAGAGCCAAGGATCTCATTTTGGGTTCGATTTGCAGGAGAAAATCCAATTTTCAGACCATTTGGGCAGATCAGTCACTGTATATTGCAGATCAGAATTATTTCCAGCTTTTTCTATCATTTCCAGTGCTAGCTGCACTTGCTCCAGGCTGACGTCATCCATAGTTGGCTATTTGCTGTGCAACTTAGTGAAAATCAGAATTATGATGTCTCAGAATTTCTAATTTGTTCAAGATATGCCTGGTACAGTTTCCTAATTGGTCATTTGATTTGAAAAAATGAAGAAATCAGATTTTTCTCAATTTTCAGCATAGATTGGTTGAGTTTGATAGCTGCGGTAGTTTCATTTAATCAAGTTATTTAGTTTCAGCATTTAGCATTGCAATTTTATTTAAAAAAAATAAAAAAAATGAAAACCCATTTAAAAACCAAAAAAATCAGGAAAAATAGAAAAACCCAAAAAATATCATTCGCTGGCTAAAGACTCGTTTGCAAACAAAATTCAGTATTTCAAGGAAAAACCCCAGACGGCATCTTTCAAGCTAGGAATATTATGCTTTGTTTTGTTTGTGCAGGATAAGAGTATTAAGAAACTAAGATTTGTTTCAAATTTCGTTAATTGGTGAACATTTGCATCGTGTCAAAATTGTTTGATATGATGATAACTAGATTCTATGGTTTTGAATTCACTTTTTAGTACATTAGTCAATATGGCTGTTTATTTCTTCAAGGAATCTTAATAAATAGGTTTCTTAATATGTCTAAATAGTATATTTCTAACTTCAACAGGACATAGAGAGTATAGCAGAAGAGGTAGTACCAAGTGCAGCAGAAAACTTGGCACTTGCCATTGGTGCATTGTGCATGGTAATTGACTTCCCCTTTTGTTTTGGACTATAATACAAACTTGAGGTGCTTTGTAAAATATGCACACAAAATCATTTTATCGAGCCTTGATATTCAGAATTTTGCTGTAAGATTTTATATATATTTCTTGTCTCTAACATGCATTTTCAAATAATATTTGTCTATTCAAGATTTAAGTGCAGTCTATCGTGTATTTGATCAGCATTTGCTTTTGGGTTTTAATCCATTTAGGCATTGCTGACAGAATGTTCCCCTCATTTCCTATGAGAACATTGGCAAACAATGTCTTATTTAATGCATTATGATTTCTCCTATATTTCCTAGGAAAGTCATATTTAGAAACCTGCTCAACATTTTCAGACTCCTTTCAAAAATCTAATTGCATTTTTTTTCTCATAGGAAGTCTAGGGTTGATGATTATGTCCTTTTTGCAACTCAACTGTCATTATTTTTGGTTATTTGTTGAACGCACCTCCATTGCAGTATAGTTGTCTTCCATTGATGTTTATGTTTCAATGTTTGCACATTTAGATACAGCTACACTAGCCTATAGTGATTTTGCAGTAGAAATTTTGGCTCCATGTGTGACTTGTCTTTTAAAATCATCCTGAAACATCTACTGATTTTTTAACTATTGCTTATATTGCATTTGAAAAAAGTCCTTACAGTTTACATGAAATTTGTTACTAATTTTATTATTTTTAGATAAAAAAGAGTTGTGTAAGT
This sequence comes from Thuja plicata, assembly GCA_018584345.1. Classification (NCBI taxonomy): domain Eukaryota; kingdom Viridiplantae; phylum Streptophyta; class Pinopsida; order Cupressales; family Cupressaceae; genus Thuja; species Thuja plicata. The sequence continues at coordinate 1,056,514 of MU224349.1, read as the reverse complement.
AGTGGTTGTCAGCCATCATCCATCACTTCACAACCATTAGAAGACATAATGTAGTGCCCAATTGTTATTCTATATGAATGCGAGTAGTAATACTTCTAATTAAAATAATTAATGTGTACATATTATTCCCCGCGACGAATATAGTGTAGTTAGAATATTAGTTTTAGTTGCTTTCATACATGTATGCCGGTATATTTGTGTTCTTATGTTCTATCTCTTTTTTCTATCACCTCAATGCTATGTAGCTAAGTAACTTGTTTGGGCTCAGGTTCAGTTTTGGGTTTGAGGGTTTGGTTCATTGGTGTGGCCAAAATATTTTTGGGGGTTATATTTATATAGCCTAAAATAAAAAAATATTAGATGTAATATACATATTTTCAATATTTTAATGTATAGTAATCTTTCTAAATGTTATATAGTCTCAACAATATATAATATATAATAATAAAATGTTAACTTTAATATATTATGCTACAATATAATATCAATATTGTAAAATCATATTAAAATATTATATATCATATTATATGAATACTATGATATTATAAAAGTTAATATTAATTTTTCCCACTTATATGAAACTCGAAATCATGCATTTTTTAAGGGGAAATTCACCTCCCATCTGGATTTTGCCTACTTTTGGAGTGGAAATTCTATTGTCACAGCGGCTTTGTGCATTTCCTAAGTGGAAAATCGATTTTCATAAGGACTTTGCACAATTTAAGTGTGGAAAACTGATTTTCATAAGGATTTTGTACCTCCTTTGCATGATTTCATTATTTTTGTCCCAAATTCATACGTAAAATGTGGCATCAACAAACCTTAGGGATCAATTGACTAGCCAAAACACCTTGACACTTAGAAATTTTTCCTTTTCGACATGACAATTTCTTATCTTTTAACCCTGATGACCTCAAACTCTTATGACTTGTCCATGCTTGCAACCCCAATGACTTGAAAATTTGACCACTCAATCCGTTAAGCTCCGGAAAAATACTTCTACTGCCAAAACCCTACAACTACAAGCAAAAAGAGGGGGTCCACATTTGCAATGGGGTGATGTGTGAAAAGGTCACGACAGAGGCTGAATAAATATTTGAAGCAATCAATCTCACTAAACTCCACATCTAGTAAGCTTTCAATAATTTGCATCAACTTTAGCAAAGGTATTAATGATGGAAAAGACGGGCATATTGGTATTAAAAAAGCAGAGGCTAAGAAATAGAATACATCTAGCAAGCTGATCAAACCCTCTTACAAAACGGTTGTGACAGAGGAAACGGTTCTACCAGAGTCTACTCAATTTGAAGTTGTTGAAGATCATTGAAGAAAGTTTACTAGAGCCGATGGACATCGACCAGAAGGAGATAACAATGGAGATTCAACAAAATGTGCTGGAGGAGAGAAAGATGTTGGAGAGGAAGGTAAGACCCTGTCGCCCGGTCCCAAGATCCTTGCTCTCTCTCCAAACACCGAAATGGTAAATGCTATCAAATCTGAACAGTCTCAGTTAAAAAATATAGCCATCTTTTGTGTATGTATGAACATGAAATTTTTTTCTGCTAGGAAATTTTTGGATGACTGGATTGGCAATGTGTGGGGTAAAAAACAGGGTTTAATGGTTAGTTTCAGCCGAATGGTGCAAAAAGGATTATTTGTCATTTTCTTTAAGAATCATGGGATGCAAGAAAAAGTTTTAAACAAAGGTTTTTGGAATGTAGGACAAACTATGTTCAGAGCCCTCCCTTGGGCGCCTAGTTGTAACTCTGAAAATGTCATTAACCGTTCTTCCCCATACTGGATAGAAATTAGAAATGTGCAACCAGAATTCTGGCATTTTATCCCCCACCTCCTTAAGCCTCTTGGCTCGGTTCTCCAAGTTGAAGAATCCAAAGTCACCTTGCCTCACCTCAACGTCGGGCCTTGGTCATTCTTCACCCCGAAGTTGCCTTCCCTGATGAAATCTCCCTCAACATTGAAGGAGAAAAATGGAACTGGCCCATTGTCAAACTCGGGGACGTAGGAGCATGCTTCCACTGCAAGCTCAATGGCCACAACAGAAGAGATTGCCCCCTTTTGAAGAATGTGCAGAGGAACTTTCAGAAAGAAGCCATGAACAAAAAAGACCCTCCCGTCATGCCTAAAACCAATGACAACTCGGTTAACCCTAATAAAAGGAATGGAGACACCAAGAACAATAATGAGCAAGATAATTACAATTCTAAAGTTACCAGAGATAATGGTAGAGAAACCCTAGACTCTCACCGGGATAAATTTGTGTCCTTGTATAATCCTCTCTTCGAAGAGGAGTTTCTAATTCAAATGGCTACCCCGAATGAAGAAATTCAGAATCCTTTTGCCTGCCGCTCTCAATACATACTTGTACCTAGAGAGAAAGTCAATGAAGATAATGCTCCTTGTCAAAATGCCCAACAAATAACTAAATTTAACTAGAACTTTTCAAATGATCCATTTAGAACTTGGAACTTTTCTTTTGGGCTAAATTCAAGAGAAGGTTCAAAGTCAGCGATCCTCTTGAGAATATGAAGCAAGACTTCAATAACATTTGGTTTACTTGGTGCAGCAATCAGGCCAAACAGAATAGGATGTACTGCAGACTTGACAAGATTTACTTTAATAAAATGTTATTCAATCTTAACCATCAACCGGGGCAGAACCCAGTGGCAATAACACCTTCTAGTTTGTCTGACCACTCTCCCATCCATGTATGCATTTTACCCTTAAAGCACAAATCATCCAAGACCCTCTCTTGAAAAGAAAGAGCATCTTCAAGCTAAACACCTGGATAATAAGGAGTCTCTCCAAGCAATCCAGACTGCTACTGCTCTCTCCAAATTCTGCAATTTTGTGCTATCTGCAAGAGATAAATGAGACCAATTGGTTAAGGTTTGGAGGAAGCTGTTCCAAATTGTGGGAACTAAGGAAGCCTTTGATAGAAATCAAGAAGAAAACTTCTACTAGAGCCAACTCAATCAAATTGAACTCCAACTCCAACTCTAGGGTAAAGGATATGATTGGGAACTGGAACATTCCCTCATTAATACCAAAGCCAAACTCAGAAAAATCCAAAATTTGAAAATCCAAGGACAAAAATTTAGGGCCAAGGCTAGATGGATTAAAGATGGGGATAGAGGCTCTACGTACTTCTTCAATTTGATTAGAGCTAAACAAATCAGGGAAGATATCAATGGCATTCAAATAGAAGGTAGAGTTACCACGAATAACAAAGACACATTGAGAGCTTTTGTATAGTTTTACAAGAAATTGTTTTCTTCAGAACACAAAAATGAAAACATTGAGATTATGAATAGGTGCATTAAGTTGATTCCCAGAAAGGTGTCCCAAAAACAAGCTTTGGAACTTGAGCATAGGATTAGCTTGAAAGAAATTGATGAAGCTATAGGATCCCTAGCTAATGATAAATCTCCTGGACTTGATGGACTGCCTACTGAATTCTACAAAAAGAACAAAGAATGGATTTCTGGTGAATTGTTGGAAGTGTATGAGGAAGCCCTTGAAACGGGATCATTAGGGGGCAACATCAACAGAGGGCTAATTAAACTCCTACCCAAAGATGGTGACAAATCTCAGATCAAGAACTGGAGACCCATTACTTTACTAAACATCTCATAAAAGATTATTGCCAAAATCATGGCTAGAAGAATCAGTGAGGTTCTCAAAGATGTGGTGTCAGTCACCCAAACGGGATTCATTAAAGGAAGATATATTTTGGATAACCTAATTACTAGTTGGGAAGCCATGCACTAGACAAAAATGGATGAGTAGAATGCAGCTATGGTTTTACTTGATTTTGAAAAAGCATATGATAGAATTGAGTGGAGTTTTGTCCTTAAAATGTTAGAGGTGTTTGGTTTCCCAAAATATTTTTGCAACTGGGTGAGCATCCTATTCAAAGATTCCTCAACTGTGATTGATGTAAATGGAGAACTTTCTGACCACATAGCACTTGAAAGGTCTATTAGACAAGGATGCCCTCTGGCCCTTGCATTATATGTCATTGCTGCGGATGCTCTGTCCTTTATCCTCAAGGCTTCTTAACTAGGCCCACCTGTCAAGGGGATCCAACTACCAAAAAAGAAGACCTTCCTGTTGAACACTTTGCAGATGATACTGCCCTTTTCATTGATTTAGGGGAAGACAACTTTGATAACATTCTAAACATACTCCAAGTGTTTTGCATGGCATCAGGAGCCAAGATAGCTCCTCATAAGTCCATTATGTTGGGATGGACAAAATACCCACCTAAATGGCTCAAAAATAGAGAATGGCAGTGGTCAGGACTCTCCACCATTGTCAGGTATCTGAGCATACCCTTTGCCATCAACCCCTTTATTACAGATATGTGGACATGGATCTACAAGAAGATTGAGAACAAACATATCAAATGGCAATCTCACATGTTGTCTTTGGCCGGTAGAACACAAATTGTCCAGAAGGTCCTCTCTTCACAAGCAGTCCATTATGCCTCTGCTTGGATGTTGGCTAACAGTCAGATTAATAAATTAGAAAAAATCCTGAGGGACTTCTTGTGGTCTGATAGGATGGGAAACAAAAAGAGACATTGTGTCAAGTGGGAATGGTGCTGCACTGCTAAAAAGGTGGGAGGACTTGGCTTGAGGGATCTGAAGACACAAGGGTTGGCATTGGCAACTAAATGGATCTTAAAGGCTTTGAGAGGGAATGAGCCATGGAAAGTCCTTGTGAGAAACAACATTGAGAGATCAAAAATTAAAAAAGGGAAAAGTTGGAAAGGCATTCCTCTACATGACCTTGTATTTGGAGACTTCGAGATTCAAGTTTTTTGGGTCTAAGGTTTTTCATACCATCTGGAAGGCATGGGGCTAGGTTAGGTCTCAGGTTTGTTCAAGAAGTGCTATTGGGAAATACCCTCCATTTGCAGTTTTGGATAAATCTATTTGGTGGGGATTGTACATAAATGGTAAACCTCTTGCATTGACCCAGTGTTGTTCAACTAAAAATTGGCATCAAAAAAAACTTTCTCTTATACAGTATGTATTGAGGGACAAGCAACTGAGATCATGGGAAGATATTAGAGATAGTTTCAACATCCCAAACTCCCAAAAGAAAACATATACCCTAATCTTTAAAGCAGCAGTAAGACAATTTCCTGGTAGAATGGTGAGTTTTGTGCAGATGATTGATCTTATGAAATGAAATGATGGCAAAAGGCTAGTTGAATTCTCATGTAAACAAATATATGCAATGCTTCAGGAAGGAACAAGAATTATTAACAGGATCAACCTTAACTGGAATTTCAATTGGTCTAACTCTAGATGGCTCTTCTTCTCTGACTTTTTTTGGCATTCTCATGTTGAACCAAAAGTTTTATGTTTTAGATGGTTGCTTCTGTTAAAGAAACTTGTTGTTGGATCTTTTCTTTCTCATTCTGGTAAACAGAGTATCTGTTGTTCTATCTGCTTGTGTCCTGAAACCTTTGAGCACCTATTTTTTGAATGTGTTTTTGCTGAGAAAATTTGGTCCAATTTCTTTGGTTGTCCCATTTTGTGGAATTGTCACGACTTTTTCTCTTGGCATGAAGTTGTTATTGGTTTTGTGGAGGCTTTTGATTTGAAAATGAATATCTTTTGGTTTTCCTTGACTGCTGAAATCCTTTGGGTCATTTGGAAACAGAGAATTGAGGAGATCTTCCAAGCCAGGAAAGGAGATCTTACTAAGTTTTTTATTAAACTCACATTTAAATATTGTGTCTCAGGTGTCTGCAAGGATAGAGGTACTAGAAGAAAGATTTCTCTCACTGGTGAAAGAGGGTGCAATGATCGTTTACCAAGGGGACATCCAGTCTGCCACTTTTGTTGATGTACCCCAAGAAGATATCCTTGGCCGAGATCAAGATCCCAGTCTAACTATCTAGAACTCGAATCCAGAGGATGGTAACAGGGCAGACCTCCAAGAGACTACTCTCACCCCAGTCTAACTATCTAGAACTCGAATCCAGAGGATGGTAACAGGGAAGACCTCTAAGAGACTACTCTCAACAGTGTTTGGGGGAATAGGGAAGACAATGGCATCTAGAACAATCAAGGACAAGGGAATACCAATGATGGCTGGGGAAATGCAGAACTAAGGAATAATACAGATGGATGGGAAAATGCAGAGCCAAGGAATAGTACAGATGGCTGAGATGATCCCTAGATATTATGCTATGACACTCTTTTTGTTTACTGAAACATCTTAATCTGTATATATGCTTTTTTTGTATAAGGTATAGTTAGGATATGGTGGTAGCAACAGAAACACTGATTGTTGCTGAAAACTGGTTATACTTGTACTTTCTTAGTTGATACTCTATTGCAATATAAAAATAGGTTATTATGAATGGCATCCATTTCTTCCCTTCATAAATATTTGCAATAAACATAATATTTTGCAAATTTGTCTTGATAGGAGAGTTAACAAATTTGAAACAATCTACAAGTACAATGTGAATACCTTGATGATATATCCAACTTTGGTTAGGGCAGATAGTTGCACTAGTGAACTAGCAATCCCCTAGAGTTTTTGCCCTAGGGTTCAAGCTCCAAGAAGCTTTCCAAAAGAATAAGAGAAATAACCAAAACATATCTCAAATGAGGCCCAAGCTGCTCTTTTATAACCATTGGAGAAGCTTCTAGACAGCTTTTAGGATTTCCCCCTCTTTTCAATTTTCAATTTGAACAAAGGGAAATAATAAAGTGTCTTTTTAAAAATATAACTTAACTAACCATTAAAGTCACCTTATACCTTATAACTTGTCAAAAAGTCATTTTATTACTTCATTAAATTAATTAAATAATATTACCCTTATAATATTTTTGGTTGGATAATATTAATGAATTAAAAGCAAATCCGTTAATCCCAAGTATGGCCTACGGGAATTAAATGGGCTCATAACTCTTCCAAGTTTGACTAGGTGGAAGGGACATTATAGGCCTCCCTATCCGAAATTGGTTTCCCTCAAGCGATTGCAAATTTGGATGCTATAGAATCTTCTTTCCTTCCCAAGTGGCATCCTCTACAGACAAGTTCCTTCATTTGATAACTTACTCCTTAATTGTCCTTCTCCTCAACTTCCTCTCTCTGACATCCAAAATCTCATTAGGAACCAAAACCAATTGGCCTTCCTCATCTAGCAATAGTAGTCTATTGAAGCGATAATCTATCACCTTAGTGCTTTCTTGACGCACGATATATGAGATACATTATGGATCTTGCTACTCTTTGGTTGCTCAAAGTCATAAGCCAACTCTCCCACTCTCCTAATTATCCTATAAGGGCCTTAGAATCAGGCTTTCAAACTATTTGTACCATTTTTCTTCAATGAAGACTATTTGTATGGTTATAATCACAAAAAGACCGAGTCTCCAACCTCAAAGCTATGATCAAATTTGTGCCTACATGCATAAATCTTCTGTTGCTTTTGAACATTCTATGAATTACCCTTTAAGAGACTTAAGGATGTCTTGGATCTCTTGAATCCAATCTTTGGCTTTGGAGCCCTGCTGCAACCAAAATCCATATTCAGAAATGAAGGAGCATCATACCCACACAAGGCCCTAAATGAAGACATCCCGATTGACATATGATAGGTGGTGGTGTACTGCTATTCCTCTAAATGCAACCACCTAATCCACATCTTTTGCTGCCTTGTAATCTAATTACACAAAATAGCCCTCAACCCACTTTTTCACAATCTTCGTCTACTGGTTTGTTTGAGGTTGATAACTGGTGTTAAGGGTTAACTCTGTGCTAGCTAACTTGAATAGCTCCTACTAGAATGCACCAAGAAACCTGTTATCCCTATCACTTACAATATTCCTTGACAATCCCTGAAGCCTAAACATCACACTGAAGACAAATCTACAACCTGTAGTTCCTTCTACTCCATTGAGATTGTAAATAAATGAGCAAACTTCTTTAACCAATCAACCACTACAAATATTCAGTCTCTACCTAGAACATTTAGTAAACCAGTGATGGAGTCCATTGTTATACTTTCCCACATTTACTTTGGAATAGGCAATGGTTGTAGTATACTAGCAGGAAATGTGTGCTCTGACTTGTTTTGCTGACATGCATGCATTCCTTGACATGGTGCAAGACATCATCCTTGAGGCCCTTCCAAGGGAATGTCTCTCTGATCCTGCCCAGAAAGTCTTGAAGTAACCAGGATGTTCTATTGAGGGTGTGTCGTGGATGGCTCTCAGAGACTCAAGGACCAAATGTATTATTTCCTTGTAGTAGATGACATCATCTACCACCTCATACCTATCATCCTAAATCTTCCCATCCATCAGTTTGAATGCAATCATGAAATATTGAACCTACTCCCTCCATGAACTTTGGAATCCCCTTTTCCTTACCAATTAGCCTACAGAAACTCAAACAATTTGCTAATTATTACCAGATTGACTAGGATTAAGAAGGGGACATTACAATAACACAATAGCCACTATTAATCTCATAATGTGAGATCTTAACATAAATGTTGGATATTCAAATTCATTCCAACATTCATAACAATGACCCCTTAAAATGAGCCCCATTATGAGAGAAACCCTGGGGGGGGGAGGAGAAAATAAAAAAACTTCCTAAGTACATCTCTTTTAGTAGAGCGACAAACAAATAATAAAATAGTAGGGTCTGTATGTATGCCACAATTGGGCAAATAATATGCTGCAGAACTAGCAATTTTCTTGTACAATGAAAGTAGATAACCTCCCTAAAACATGAACTGATTAATTGTACTGCTTCTAAATGTATTACAAGCTTCTGATTAGGGCAATTGCGTTTTTTTAGAGAATTGATTACAATAAATGAGTCCTCTTCTACTACATGATTTTGTACTCCACTTAATGACACTAACTCCTTCCTAGCCACCACACCTTCCCAATCTACCTTATTGTTTGTGTTGTGCCTGAGGTATAATGAACCACTATGAAGTAAACTTCCATTGTGTGTCTAATAACCTATCCTGCTCTCGTAGACCAAGGATTATTGCATGAATACACATCATAGTTTAGCTTAACAAAGCTTAGGGGAGGGCATTGCCAAGTCATATTTCTATTCCTTTCTACTCTCTTATCCTTGCTCTTTTTAAAGTTTAAGATTGTGATATTTGGCCCTACATTATAGCCTCATAGGCTTTGACAAGCATAGAAAAGGCTCACTTACATGTCTGAATTAAAAATCTTTATATTTATTTCTTTAAAGCTTTGACTACATATTAAGGTTTTTAGTTTATTTTCTTTGTTTTAATCCTTAAAGATTTTTAAAAGAAAGCACTTTTTCTGCAATCTCTTCTACTTTGGGTGCACCCTTCCACTTCGGCTGGAAACAAAAGCCCCAAACATTCAAACTTTTACATTTTTTTTTTATTGTGGTGGTTTTCTCTTTGATAATTTTTGCGTGGTGCTCTACATTAAGCTGCATACACTACCACTCCAAAAAGAGGGGGGGGGGGGGGGGGGGAGTGGAAGACATTGCTTATATAAACTAAGGCCTTTTTATCATTTTTGCTTCTGTGTTAACTTGCCAATTGTGGTGGCCTGAGTTGAGGCAAAGAATCACAATGCTAGCAATGCCCCACCCGTTGCTCAATCTAGCTTCGTGCAATTCACAATACAACTCAAACAGTGGTGCACCATTGTATTGTTGTAATGACCACCCCTAATTTTTTTGCTTTGAAACAAATGTGACAACATATAACTCGATGGTAAGGGTTAGCTTAAGATTACATGCATGCAACTCAAACCCACATATACAGATCCTCTCAGAGATAAATCAGCTGGTTGAGTGGGGGATGTCCGCTCCAAATCAATCAGTACAATAATATGAAAACCATAAATGCAATACTTTTAAAGATAAACAATTTGATGAGTGGGGGATGTCCGCTCCAACTCATTTAGTACAATAACATGAAATAGAGATGAGCATGCAACTATCTAATTGAGCGGGTATTTGTCACCATTGTCACATTGAAGAATGTTTATAATATGCAATAAACTTAGAGATACAATGCAGAGATCAAATTTGAGATACATAGATGGTGAAATCTGATTACAAGCATATATCTAACATACCCAATTGTTGATTAATGAAGATGACGAACTTGCAGCAGCAAATCAATAAGAAATGTCACACAAAACCCTAGAAGTCCAACTCAAACTCCTCAAACTGAAACGGCATGAAGAAATCAGACTATACTACACTCACAGTGCCACCTAATGGAAGATTATTGCATTCAAACTTTGATCGGCCAGCTCTGAAATGACTCACACCAACAATGAAGTGGTAGGGCTAGCCTAGGAAGTACAACCAGCTATGGAAGCGGTACGGCCAGCAAAACCAGATACAAACAGAAACTACCTTATAACTCTGTCCTTCAATCAATGATTATGAATAGTCTTGTGATCTGCAACTTTAGACTGAAGAATAATGAACAACCATCCACTAATGAAGCACAACTGTGATCTCCGTATGAAATAATCAAGTCAATTTCCCAGATTGTCTCTCTCAACAATGTGAGAAATGATGTCTGCAAGGGATTCCATCGTCACAAACGAAGAAGAATAAGAAGCAACTCTTTCAAAATCAGAAGTATAACAATATCCAAATTGTTGACGAAACCCTCAAATCAGCTCTTAAGCCTTATTTATACTTCCTCCAACGGGGTCGATACTCTTCATGGGTAAGTTTATTAAATTAAGTTACCTTTTTATTTAATGTCCTTACCCATCTCACTGTTGTAAAATAAATTGAAAATGATGATAAAGTTAAATATTTAAATTTAACATTATAAAACAATAACTTATTGTGATTTAATTTGATATCTCTGGACTATATTAAATCTTAGGATGAACATCCATACCACTTCCACTGACATTACTAAAAAGGGCAACTGATACCATCGGTGCTCATTATTGGCTTACTAAATATAGTAAATGCTGGAGAAAGTGCTCCAGAAAAAGGCAGTATTCCTTTAGCCCATCTGAACATGAAAATGCTTCTGGTAACACCTCCAGGATTCTGTAACCCCACTCATTAGCCTATGGGAATCTCGTGAATAACTAATTGTCTCTATGTGCCAAAATGACTTAGGAAGGGGACATTACAATTGCTAAACACAAACCACACAAATTTTATGGCCAACGATAGAGAGCAAAGAGTAGGATATGTAAAAACATGCTCCATATCTCAACCTCATGTGGAAACTAGCGAAAAAGTTGCTGATGGGCACAATCAAACACCATGAACACCTGACAATATCAGATCTGAAGCGTGAACTCTTAACAAATTGTAGATTTGAAACAGAACCCGTAAACTTCAGCACGAGCCATTGTCTCACACAAAAGGAGGATCATAGATAAGAACCATAGCAAACAGCCCACAACATGTAAAATAACTTAAAGATACCATAGTTACGAGTACACAACTTTTATGCGAAAAAACTAACAACAAAACACAAACTCCACGTTCATGTATGCAGCTGCATGTTTGATAGCATGTTAGGAATAACACTACGCAGGACTTGCAAAATTGAAGGAAAAGAGTGAAATTCAAACACAAATTAAAAATGAGTACACTGGGCACCCCTTATTACATTCATTCACTATTTGGATTCTTAGCGTTTGTAATGTATAATCATAATACAAATGACCTCTTAAAATAATCACTAAACTAGCCATCTAACAATTCATGTGGAATAAATGCACCCGCTATTTGTAGGCATGATGCTTATGTGGGATAAATGACACAATTCGTAAGCATGATGTGCTATTGCACAATGATGTGATTGCTTGTGGTATTAATCCACCAAATGCACCATTAATATTCAAATAGGGGAGCTCTTATAATCAAGGGGAAGGATAATGTCTAGAACATAACTTCATTATGACTTACGATCAACCTTCCAAAGATGTGCACATGTTGATATAACCTGATGTCTGAGGGGATGTTTGTGCTAGTTTTCTAGGAATGCTATATGAATTGAAACTCCAATCTTCCTTTTCATAACTTGACATAACACAATTCGTAAGCATGATGTGCTATTGCACCATGATGTAATTGCTTGTTGTATAAATCCACAAGATGGAACATTAATATTCAAATAGGGGAGCTCTCGCAATAAAGTGGAAGGATGATGGCTAGAAAATAACTTCATTATGACTTACGATGAACCTTTTAAAGATGTGCATAGGTTGACATAACTTTATGTGTGAGGGGATGTTTGTGCTTGGTTTCTAGGAATTCTATATGAATTGAAACTCCAATCTTCCTTTCCATAATCCGATGTAACACAACTCGTAAGCATGATGTGCTATTGCACTATGATGGAATTGCTTGTGGTATAAATCCACAAAATGGAACATTTATATTCAAATAAGGGAGCTCTCTAATGAAGGGGAAGGATAATGGCTTTGAAAATAACTTATTTATGACTTATGATCAACCTTCCAAAGATGTGCACATGTTGACATAACTTGATATGTGAGGGGATGTTTGTGCTAGGTTTCTAGGAATTCTATGTGAATTGAAACTCCAATCTAACTTTCCAAGAGGACAAAAAAGGTATTAAACAAAAGTGACACTTCACAATTTCCTTTGCTATATGAATTAATTTTTTATATTAGATTAAACGTAGTTAACCTAGGATTGACAGTTTAAATTCAACTAAAGACGAATCTTCTGGCACTAATATACCTAGTAGGCTCTACTTGATGCTGATTGACAAATTCAAACCTTCATATCACATATTTTGTTTTAGCCTTTAGTGCCACGAGATCTTACCCCAACATTTGTATCAATGACATCTTTATTTTTTAATTTTTCATTTTAAGATGGAAGATGGGTATTCAAAGGCCGAAGAGACAGTCCAAAATCAAGTAGTTCACATATTTTACTATCGCCAAAATGACAATTTTGATAGGAAATCCCACTCTGTGAATTCCCTTTTATGTTTTTCAACAATATTAGCATTTTATATTCCCCTACCAAAACTCAAATCAGGGTTAACTATCCTGGATCATCTTGCTCTAAAAATGTTTTGGACTCCTATTTGAGATTGCTCATTCATGGCCTCCTCTCAATTTTTTCTTCTCACAATTGGAAATGTTTATTGCACCTGGAAACCTTCACAAAACTTGGATAAGGCTCAATCTGATTTGGTTTTTTCAATTTTGGATGTTTGAAATTTTGTCAAACACTTTGCATGCAAGGTCTGATCTTTGATTTCTGAGTTCTTAGTTTGTTTTTGATGTTTGTTTTGAATGGCAAATAATGAGAGAACATGTAGAAATGAAAGAGAAAGGAATGCCTAACACATAAACAACAAATTTCTCAATAAAAGACCACTTTATTAGCCTCAAATCAGGTTTGATACAAGTTTGATAAAGTTAGAATAGCAAACTGTTTACTTAAGATAATAGGTTTATTAAAAATCACAATGAATCCTCAAATACCTGGAAGCAAGGATGGAAGCCCAACAACCTGTAGATGGCACGATTGCATCAAAGGATGACCATAATGGCTGATAACAGCAACAAATGTCTTGAAGATTTCTGATATAAACCACTATCCTTCAAACCCTAGCTGTATGTTGTTCAATCCTTCCAAAGTATGCAAACCCTTATGCCAAAATCTCATAAAATATTCCAGCAATTATAAAAATATTATTCCACCTCCAATATCTTTCAAATCTCAGTCCAAATCAAGTTGCCCTAGCTAGAAAAATTATTAAAACCAGTGAATAACAAATCCTAGCAGCTGTAGACCTGCAAATAAATATTTTTTCCAGCTCCTTATCAATGCCAAATTCTTGTAATCTGCTCAATGTGAATTCTAGAATGAATCCACCTATAATAGGCTGAATGGGTTTTCGTCCACATAACCGAGAAACTCCATGGGTTTCCGTCCTCGGATTTCTTGCAAATGAAAGCGAAAACTCTCAAGCTTCTTAGAGAGAAATTAAACAAAGTATATCAAATGACTTCCTCAAACCCCTTTTTATAATCCTCTCATGAAGTTTCTGGAAACCCTATTTAAAATTCCCACTTTTATAATTTAATATTTAACTTGCATATGGGAATTAATAATAAAGTGACCCCCTCATAATTTCTTCATTAATATAAGGTCACTTAAATATCCTTATACCTCCATATGATGGCACCACATTTGGCATAATAATTAAATACTTTATGACATTATATATTAAATGCACACTTGACCCCTTATATCCCCTTTAATCATAAAGAGATTTAATTAAATTAATTATATTGAAGTCAATGCTAGATTAGACTTTAATTAATTAATTTAAATCAATAAAGTCCATTAAATGCCAAAAACCAAACCAACAATTGATCCTGACAACTTTTCAGATATAATCATGGTGCCCTCTGACCATCTAGATGACTTACCATAATTAGTATGGACCCAAATGTCCAAGTGACTTACTTAAAATAGTGTGTTTAATTGGAGCCTGAAAGACCTCCGGATGGCAAACCACAAATAACCTAATACACTGAGATGGAGAGTACTGAAATAGATGCCCAAATGGTCAGCTGAATAACTCCGAATCACTCTCAAAGGGCCTCCTGATCATTACGTTAGCCTACAGGGACCAATAATAATAGGCTAACCTATAAAAATAATCGATGCTTAGGAAGGCACAAAGATGGGGACATTTCACATTTGTATCAATAACATCTTTATTTTTTATTTTTTTTATTTTAAGATGGGTATTCAGACACTCAAGAGACATAGTCCAAAATCAAGCAGTTCACCTCTTTTGCTATCGCCAAAATGACAATTTTGACAGGAAATCTTGCTCAGTGAATTCCCTTTTATGTTTTTCAACATTATTAGTCATTGTATCTTCCCCTACCACGACTCAAATCAGGGTTAACTATCCTGGATTGTCTTCCTCTAAAATTGTTTTGGACTCCTATTTGAGATTCCTCGGGTACATGGCCACCTCTCAGTTTTTTCTTCCCACAATTGGAAATGTTTATTGCACCTGGAAACCTTCACAAAACTTGGATTAGGCTCACATAAAGAAGAGGAACAAAGCAATGCATCCAAATATAAGGGAATGGAACAAAAGATAGGACAAAATAAAGAAGATGAATATTGTTGTCATCTTTTAAGGTGATTTGACAAGATCCACAATTGCTTGTACTTTGCATTAATACACTGAACAAAGGTGACACTGCATATTTTTAGTGTAAAGAGGATTTGCACATTCTCCCACTCATCCAATCTAAATGTCATCTCGGAATTTAATAGGGATTTGGCTAACCCCTGCATTGGATAGATAGTCTACTGAACTACTGCTTTCTTTTTAGCTATGCTGGAAGTATATGGCGTCTTCCTTTGGATTCTTTACAAAGGTCTTCTGGCTTGAAAGTTTGTATTGATCTGTTGGTCACTGCATTTATCTCTAATTGGGATTCAAACTTCACAAATACATGCTTTTACCCTTGAGAGATAGCTAGTTTCATCTCTTCACTAGCACAATTGCTTCTCCCTTGTTTGTTCTTCTTGGTAAATAGATCAAAGATGCTCAGCAAAAAATGTTTCACAATCACAAAGAAGCTACACATCAACCACAATCCTAGGGTTCTCCTTTGAAGATGCACCAGAATTTAGCTTGATCCGATTCTTGAGAGGGGAAATCAATTAAGCAAGTTTACAGAAGGATGCATGATCTCTTAAGCCACTACCAAGTATGCATCATAATATTATTGAGATTGTATTATATGTTTTTGTAATTTTACATTGTTTTTGCAATTTCTTGAAACTTTTCTCTCTATTAATGACTAATTTCTAGCTGTAGGAGAGTCTAGGTAACATGATTTTCCCTTTTTTCAGAAGCTACAATAGATTTGAGCCATGGACTTAATACTTATGTTTGATATACATGTGCATGAGATTATTCTTTTATCCACTTCCCATGGGAATATAAATGGAGAAGTCTCAAGAGATAAACTCAGATTTGTCATATGATGTTGCTTATCATGTCTTGCCTTTATTATTAAAAAATCTGATTAGCATGATTTCTGTTTGAAGTCCTTAAGTTGTTATAGTGTGTTTGATCATGTCTTGTATAATCTTCTCATTTGTGTGTTCAGTAGAATTGTTACTAAAATTGTATCTCAGCATGTAAAGGTTTTCATACTATCATTTCTTAAACATCTTTCAGGTTTTGCCTTCTTCTGTGCATAATTTGGCTCCTGATGCATCAGAGTTTCTGCTACATTGGTTGGGTCAAGATGCTCATGAGTATAAGCAGTGGACATCTGCAATTTCTCTAGGACTGTTATCTACTTGTTTGCACATTACTGATTGGAAGAATAGGTACGAGATCATTTTCAGCCTTTTGAAGGTAAGGCCTGCTAAATGTAAGAAGTGATATCTTTGATATGTTGAAAAGGAGGAGTGCAACCCAAGTCATTTGAATATTTTAATATTGTTCCTTGTTATTTTTTTTTAATGTCTTACTGATAAAATAGTTACGTTTTCTCTTCTACAAGTTCTCTTGGACTGTTGTCTACATGTTAAAACACTACTGATTGGAAGAATAGGTATGAGCCTGTTTGCAGCCTTTTAAAGGCAAGGCCTGTTGCATGTGAGAAATGCAATGAGTGCAACCGAAGTTATTTGAATATTTTAGGATTTTTCCTTCATATTTTACACATTATTTTTTTCAGTCTTTAACAATATTCACATTTTCAAAGAGCACAAATCAGGAGTTTTATTCCAATGTTTATTGATTCACCGAGACGCTGTCATACTAATATGTCGTGTCTCTCATTTGGCGATAGGCGTGCAACATGGTCCCTTTCTCTATTTTCTAATTTCCCATAGGTTAATAGGTTTGGTTAGTGAAATTATTTTCATAATGATTAAGGTTGGACTTCTTGTAATTATTGCAACTTTATTTATTATTTCTAGGCCACCTACATGGGGCATAATAAGGCATTTGTATCTCTTAGTGTTATTTTACTGGAGAGTTTTCAAAGCCAATTAAAATCAGATTTTCGGGAGGGAAAAAGTGAATAATTAAATTGCTAAAGAGCTGCTATACAGTTTGGTCCAGTTCTTCTGTAGTTTTAAAAGGATATTGCGAGACCCAAATTGGCATATCAGTAGAGTGATATTAGCCTTCAGACATCAAGGATTTATTTTGGTAATGGTTTAATCAATACTTTTAAATTAATTTCTGATTTCTAATTAGATCAGCATTTTACTGTACAGTCTAGTTGTTTTTAGGTTTTTCTCTAAGTTGCCGGTTCGGGTTCGAAGAACTGGTTCGCCAGTATGGCAAAATTTTGAAATGGGGTTTGGGTTCATTTGGGTTCGTTGTACAAAGACACACACACACACACAGATATATATATGTTGCCGGTTCAGGTTTGGGTTTAGATACGGGTTCGAAGAACCGGTTTGCCAATATGGCAAAATTTTGAAATAGGGTTTGGGTTTGTTAGTACAAAGATATATATATATATATATAAGCACGAATTAATATTAGAATGTCACATAATATCATATAAACATCAAAAACACCATAAACTTGTAATCATAGCATCATGATCATAGCATCATATACTTCAAGTTCAACTTCAAAATATTAAAATGTCAAATTTTCGTGAGCTAGAACAATAATAACACAAATATCAGATATCTAAGAACAAAAAGAACAAATTGACACGATTATTTGTCCTGGGAAAACCCTCGTACTTGAGGGAAAACCCAGCCACACCAAGAAATTCAATCCTTTATTGAGAGTTCAAACTGAATACAAAGCTTCACAAGCTTATTTTGATACCCGACAAACCTATTGAACTTTACTGATTCTCAATTCAAGAAGGATCAGCACACAAAATGAATACATGCAGAGTATATATCCAATGTCTGAAGTAGATAAAATAATAATAAAACAGAAGCTGAGAGGCCTCCAACATATATGATAATAGCACTTCTCTACACACCAATGTAGCATCACATGCACTTGAATAATAAAAATAAGTGAATCTTCACACCCACTAGAAATATTGTCTATCACGTGAGAAGACCAAGAGGCAAAGCCTATCGCTTTTCGAAGACCCATTGGCTGTTACTCCAATATGCCGCTTTGTATGGCGAGTTACAAAAGCCACGTGGTCCTTTTATTCACCATCATCAATGACTAGGATCTGTTGGTTGTATTTCCAGTTTGTAGTCTACCCAGTAAAATTTTGAAGTTTCTTGTCATTCCTATGCTCAAGAGTTGAAAATCATGTCTGAAATTGTTTAAATACCTATGCAAATAATGTTTTAAGCCATAAACCTAGTGCAAAATGTCATAAACCCTAAGTCCTAGGTTTGCCTCTGTTCGAAAATGCAAAAAGCCCTAATATCTCAGTCAAAGTTTCTATTTTCATGTTACTTTTTCGTAACTTAAGTTCTGAAATAAATCATGTGCTTTTAAGTTAGTCGCTTAGTCTCCTAAAGCCAAGAGAATATTACTTTCTGTTTAGAGACTTAGAGAAAGGCCTTTGTCGCGTTATCTCCTGATAAAAAGAATATATCTTAGCGGATATGGAGATTTAGCGACAACCGTTCATCTTAAGTTAGATCCTACGGTGGTCGGGTTGTCTCGTGATCAACCCTGCAGTTTGAAAATCATCTAGTGACACTAGGTTTCCACAGTCGCGAAGTCTCGTGAACAAACTTGAGTTAAATGCCAGTTTCAGTATTGGTGTTGTCGCCTAGTCGCGAAAGAAATCAATGGTTAAGTTAGAAGTCATGAGACTTGGCGACAACCATTAGATAAAAGGAGATCCGACAACAGTCGCGAGGTCGCTGTAAAAGTTTGAAAAGTCAAATGAGATCTGGTGATTAAGAGACAAAAGGAGAATTGAGACACGTGTTCATCAGTCGCGTAGTCTCTAATAAAAGTTTAAAATGAAAAGTACATTTGGCGACTTGGAGACAACAGTCGCGTAGTCTCGTGAAGAATTAGGGTTTGCTTTGAAGATCTGGAGACTCAGCGCTGACCGTCGGATGTAGATAAAAGGAAAATCAATGGTTGTCGCGTTATCTCCAGATGAAAATAATAAAGGTGAAATTATTCAGCGATAAAGAGATAAAGCTTTTGTCGCATTGTCTCCAAATAAACCATGAGTCAAAAGATTTGTTCGGCGACAGAGATATAACAGTCGCCAAGTCTCCGGAAGGAAACCAAGGTAAAAAATGAAGTTAGTAGATGACTCAGTCGCGAGGTCTCCGAAAGAATATGGGTTAAGTAAATTCATCAAGCGACAAGGAGATAACCGTTGATCAAAAGGTTGATCGTGTGACAGTCGCTAAGTCTTGGTATGAAACCAAAGTTAAAGGAAACATTCAGCGACAAAGAGATTACACAGTCGCGAGGTCGCTAGAACCAGAACTAGAGTTGAAGTAAAGACTTTTCTTCGGCGCCATGGTGTACAGTTGCCAGCCAATAAATGTTCAGAGATTTATGCCAAGATGGAAAAGTGGCTGAGTTGTGTTTAATGATAGCCAGTCAGATTTGATTTTGATCTCTTTTCGAATTTTATAAGGTTTAAATAAGCAAAATGCACTCATTGATAATTGATTGCATGTCAGTTTGAAATGCCATGGCTAGAAACAGAATTGATGTCATAGTATGTAAACTAATGGCGGAAGTGATTGAATTGTAAGTTTGTAAGTTTCGAAGAGATGTCTGCATTGATTTCTCAGATATAAGTAAGCATATCCGTTGTCTTTTTATTTTACTAGCTTCCAAGTTTTCAGAGCTAAGAGTTTTATAAGAGATTAGCATTTTCCAAGAAGAGTAGAGGTTTCCAGCAGTGTGTTTTGAAAGAAGTGATTTCCTGGTTCATAATTCAGAAGGCATTGTAATTGGTGGTGTTTTCAGTGCTCAGAAGTTCAATTTACAGAGTAATTAACAGCTTGTGGTGAGGGTTTGTAGGAGATTTGTTTCAATATCGGTAATATAAATTGGAACAAAACAAGTGGGCAAGATGAGCCAGGCAATGAATGTAGCTTCTACCTGTGGGAGAAGTGGTGATGTTGATGATGACATGAAAGGTAAGCGGAATTACTCGAAGGAATTCATCACGCTGTTCCCAGGGTCTAGTCAGAACAGAAAGGTAAATGCCGACACTCTCATAGATGATTTGTCATATATTAGGGATCCTAAAACTCCAGGCTCTTCTGGTTATTCCCTTTTCAATTACTTCTATAATAATAGTGATGAAGCTATGCCAATTTGGAACCCATGGACCTGTGGACTAGCCAAATTAATAGTTCTTGACATCTTTATAGATGTTGATTTTATTTTAGAAATGGCCAGTAGGTATGATGCCCTAACCAAGACTATTAAAAGGGATGATGGGAAAACCCTACTAACCCTAGATAGGAACTTGTTCATGAAAGCATTCAATGTATATTATCTAATGGCCACAGAGATAAATTTGAAGAGTTTAGATAATATGTATACAAGAGAGTCTGGCATTGCATCCAAATTGATCCAGGAACATCATGTGCCGAGAAGAATGAAGAATTATATAGCACCCATCCCAGGAACTGCTCCCTATTATCATAAAGACCTCAACTTCTATATGAAGTATATCTCCTATGCATTGTGCAGAGTTTTGGGGAAGGATGGAGGACCTGAGAGAATAACCTCATATATCCTTATGATGGTCCTAGATATGCAGAGCCCTCATATCAGTACCAATTATGATTATATTCAGTATATAATCGACAAAATGCATCAGGGATTTATTGATATCTAGAACAGCGTAGATAACCCCAAATTCATGCATTATTCCATTTTAATGCATTTGATTTTATATTACAACTTTCCTATCATGAATTGCCAATATTTGAGGCCTCAGAGGTTTCATTAGAATCAAGCCAACCCCATTCAATTTTGGTTGAGAGTGTGGAACTACACCTCCAGAGAACAGGAATTCAGTGCCTTTGAAAATTGGATAGTATATCCAATACTTAAATGTCTAGTTGTAAACAAGACAAGGCTACCTGTGAAGTTGCTACAACTGCTAAGGCCATGCCAGTATGTTGATAAGTGGCCAGGGGACCACAATTGGGGAGACTTCTATTATGAGAAGAATTTTACATTGATCAGGGTGTATGGTTGCACTCACCCACCCCATGTTCTACCATTCCATGTGCCACCCAGGATTGCAACAATGAAATTTATTAGACAGTTAATTTTAACAGACAGGGAGCACTTGGCTCGTCATAGGAAGGGTACTTTTACCCCAAGACAGTTTAGGATCTACAATTTTACAATTGGTAAAAGGGCAATAGATCCAGTAAATAGTTGAATGAGCCATTATAGAATGAATGTAGCCCTCTATATAAGGCTTTATACTAAGTGCCAAAAAGCTATTGACACCCACCATTCCTTACACAAAAGATCATGAGGAATGCATGGAGGAAGACCTCATAAGGAATATATTGGAGCATGAGGAGGTCGATAAAAGGGCCGAGAAATTTAATGAATTGATGGACTTAGAGAGGCAAGTGAAGAGAAAAGGCATCTCTTTTGGGGTTTCTTCCCAAATTTGCCATATTTGAAAAGGCTTGATGCCATGGCGGAATCCTATAATCTGTTGTGCAATCAACTTGAAGATGCACTTGTAGTGCCAGAAAAGGGCCAAAAAGGGCATTCATCATCAGAGTATGATGAAGACAGTGATGAGGAGTATTCAGTCCCTAGCTCCCCTCTAGTAAATCAGGCTTTTGTTGAAGAACATGCAATAGAGGGAGAACCTATAATTGACCTAACAGAGGTCCCAGAGACTGAGGTCACTAATGAGCCCCCACCAAAGAAACAAAGGATAGAAGCAGGGGAGCCCTCACAGAAAAAGGAGAAGAATAAAGATAGAATTGGTGCTCTTATCACTGGTGATAGAGCCTATGACCATTAGCTAAGGAAGCATATAAGAGCAGGGAAGAAGCTGCAAAAAGATGATGAAGAGGAGATAGAATTACCTCTTATGACATTCACTAATGAAAGATTGTTATATCAAGATCAATTTCTAAAGGATGATAATTTCATCAAGACCAAAGAGTTCAAAGAGTTCCTCATCTGGAACAAACAATAGCAAGTTGGTACACAACTGCAATTGGCAGGTGGTGATCCAATAACTAGTGAGGCTTTACAAGTTTTGCAGGATTATGATCCTGAATCAGAGCAAATTACACTAGAAGAAGCTAGGCAATTGGTCAAATCCAGTGGGATGTTGTTGGTAGAAGGTTGGGATTTGGCCTCTGCCTTCATCATAGATGAGATAAGGAAACAACCTAATGTCAAGTTATCATCAGAAACAGAGGTTGGAGAGATGATCAGAGGATTTGGATATAATCCAAAATCGCAGGCCTTAGCAATGCGGAGCCTAGCTCCAAAAGGTCAGAAGCCATCCTTGATAAACATACAAGAGAAGATGGAAGGGAACAAGATCATCTGGTCTGTCTAGAATATAGGAGACTTGGAGATTTCCCAAGTGCTCACCCATTTTGCACACTTGAATGAGGCCAAGGCTGCCCAAATGTCCGAAAGATATAAGAAACTAACTAGTGAAACTAGTGATATAGTCAAGGACAAGGAGTTGGCTCTGATCAAGAACAAAGCACAAGAGAAGCTGATTGCAGAGCTTGCACAAAAACTGCTTGATATGCCAGAGGTTGCCCCTGTAGCACCAAAAGAGGTCCTAGAGGTCCCAGTGCTTCACCTCTGTGAGCATCACCTAGATGCAACGAGTGCTAAGTGTTCCATTCATTCTCTTGAGAGATGGGTTCTTGTGAACGACTACTCATGAAACATGGGTCAATGAGTTTGACTCAAAAACTACACAGTTGAATCCTGATAGAAATATCACAATTTGACTTGTTGTGGAAAATATCTCCTACTTATCAAAATTTATATTGATAAGAATTTTAAAATTGTGTTATGAATATTTGTTCAAGCTAGTTTGATCATCACAAGTCTAGAAAGTAAAGTTGTTTCCCCATAAAACGTTAAGTAATCAAGAAGTGCATTGCAAATATCGTAGTAATGCTCGGAAACATCACTAAGAGATGAGTTGTACAAAGATAATACAAGCTTTTACTTTTTCAGCTTAACAATCACAATAATATGTTTGTTTTTTTGAATTGGTAAACGACAACCTTTTAAACCCGCGAGCATAGTTGCCCAGCAAAGGCACAAGGCCTGCAAGCATAATGGTCCAGTAGGGTTTTGAACCTTGGTGGCAACCTCAGCAGCTGTTTACGCCCTACAGTGAGTACCTTACTTTTCAAAGTAAATAGGAATATAAATATGAACACTTTGAACACAGTAATTCAGATATAACACATAAGTATGGCAGAAAGATATAGCTTTATTCTCAAATGTAATGTCTGTACAATCATAATGTAAACTGGTTGTTGAGCCCAACATAAATAGTGTCAGGCAATTGGTTAAGATCGCCAACCGTCAGCAATAGACACAACCTCTCAGGAACAACTAATTAAATTGCTAGATACTAACAAGACTAAACAAAGTATTATTTCTTTATTAGTGGCAGATTTCCATCTACATCAGCCCCTCAAAAAAGAAGTGTCGTCTTCCAGACGACAGAAAACAAAATGGGGCATACAAAAAAGAAAACTAAGAAGAGGGGTGAAGGGACATCCCTGGAGTCAAAGAGGCTGGTGTGGCTGACTATTGCTGAAGGCACTTAAGGCTGCAAAAACAGCCTTCAATCACTGTTGTAAATGAGTCACCCCAACAATCACAATAATATTAATTGCACAATATCATTCACATAAGATCTAAGAATTATACAACACAAGTAGAACACACAATTTACGTGGAAATCCTTATGGGAGGAAACCACCGCAAAATATTGCTTATATAAACTTGTCTTACAAGATTTGTAGGCACCAAACCCACAAGAGACACTAGTCCCCTCTTAAGTGATTCATAGGCACCAACCCGTTGGAGACACAAATCCCCATAATTCGTAGGCACCAACTTAGCAAGAGACACTAATCTTTCTTATACGAGACACCAACCTCTCCAATTGAAGCAACAACTACTACCTCAACAAATTCTTGTCTTCTTGAGAATAATGCACCCTCAACAACTGCCTTGAATAATCTTCTATGATATTCTTCTCTTTGAATCTGCATGTATATGTATGATATTTCTTCTTATGCTCATACTTGCTTCTACTCTTCTTTTTAATCTTTACTCATTTCACTTTTGTTCCTTGCTTTCAACTGGTTCCAAATCCTTCACAAACCTGTTCACAACTCCTCTACAAAATCTTCATAAATCTACTTACTAATTCTTCACAAATCTGCTCCAATATTTGTTCTTATTTTCTACATAAATCTGCTTGTGTATATATTATATATCTTTTTCACGCACAATCTTCTAGTGATGAATGATGTATCTTTGTATCTCAGACACTTCTTCCTTTGTCCTTGTAATGTCCCCTTTCTAGAATAGAATTTAATAAATGATAATAAAAATAATTTAATAGAAGAATAAATAATAATAAATTAATTATATTATTAATATAATAATGAAGATATGATATAATACAATATAATGTTATAAATGAATATAATAATTATTAATATTATAAGTGTAATTTATTATTAATATAATAATACAATAATAACATATTATTAATAGTACCCAAGTCAACTATAGTCGATTAAAAGGGAGGACGAAACTAGACGGTGATTGTAGAGCCTATCTCACAGATGACGGCGACTAAGATGTCGAGGATATCGGTGATAGCCATATGTAGCCACGATACTAAAATGTTAATGCTAAACAGCCAAACAAGATTTAAAGCGGGAAAACTACCTTGAGACATTAACGTATAAAATAGCCATGAAATCGACAACGACGATATTGAAAAGGTGTAGAAAAACAGCGATAAAAGTTTGTCATTGAAGTACGATGTAAGGAATTACGGTGAATTATCAGAAGCATGGGTCTCCTACCATAATGACACTCAAGTATTTCTATATGAAGCAATTAAGGAAGGATCACAATTATCTTTGCAAATGAGGAGATCAGAAGTAAAGATCGATACAGACTTAGATGAAAATCACCGTCAAGTATGGTGCGATAATATACAACTCTGTAATTACAAACAATGATTAGAGTGGCAGTGATTAAGGGATATCCGTCAAGGGAATATCGATTAAGGTCTAAGGAGGATTGATTAGAGTAAAAGAGATTAATTAACAGGTTAGTCTATGTGTAAGATTGGTAATTACAAACCGTAACTAATCAGCAGCAGTAAGGAAGATTATGGATACATAATAGTAAGCAATTAGACAAGCATGGAAAATGTACGATTCCAATTAAAAGATGATAGCCATCGATGAGGTATTAGTTTGACTAATTAGCACCTTATTAAAGAAAAGTATACAATCAGCGGTTAAGATGAGACATTCCTCCTCAAAGAAAGATTACTCCAAAAGATATGACCATTGGGAAATAGAGATATATCAGGAGATCAACTTCAGTCAACAAAAACATCAGAGGAACTTTTTTTTAATCTTTTAAGATATTCATATCAGCATTCGATTCAGAAAGTCTCAATAAGACAAAAATCCTAACATTACCAAATTGGATAAGGTCATATCCTGCAGATCAGAATATCGCACTAAAGAGATAAATTGCATATGCATTGTGCAGATATCAGTGATAACAATTTAATCAATATAATTCTTTGATCTTGCACAATACAAGACTCGCTAATGTCAAACCATATTCAGGTCCATCGTGTACATCAGTAATTCATTACATATATTAGACCCGAAACTTTGGTCTTCAAGCAAGATTCATATACTAGGTCAGATCGTTAACATTGCAATAGTTACTCCCTCCATTAAAAGATATTGCCTCTCTAAAGCTATTTTGTGTATAACATTTAACAGTAAGGAGTATCTTGCAACTGAAATATAAGAATTAAATCCCAAAACTCTAAAGGATTATCCAAGGGACATTACAGTCCTCTACTTGTGTGTAATGAGCCCAACCTGGCTCTGCTAATAATTCAATTTGGTTTTGCACAAAGATAACGATTTCTAGCAAGAAACTCCTTATTTAAACATTCAATTTCAATTTGACTTCTCTCAGCCAGCATACAAATTTATTTCAGAATGCTTATTTGGTGAAATTCTGGATATTACATTCACTGAATTTATTTCCAATAAAATTCGTAACTAAATACGTTAACACTAAATGATTGTGAAAAGACTTAAACCATTCATAAAATTAAATGCGTTCGAGAATACCATTTTCCACCATGTGTTTTGAATCTGTAGTAATTCATCTACAAATGAAAAATGCCATCTCCAAGTTTCTCCCTTACTAGCTAATACAAACCCCAGTGCCATTAACGGCTCTGCAAGCTGGCCGCGGGTTGTAGCCTTCCATCCACAATGCCTACCTTAGACGCAGCTCAACAATTAATAACTAAGCAGCTTGCAAATACTTAACGCTGAAGACTGCACCCAGTTTTATTATCCGCGTGCATGCTGGACTACCTGCCGTGATCTCTCAAACACGCTCTGTGAATACTCTTCCCCACCACGTTGATCTTCACAAGAACCACACAATTCACCAGACTCAATGTCTGATTCAAAGTGCCATAAGGACTTATTCGAATTTGCAATTCGATAAGTTTCAAAATTCTCAAACCCTTCGAATTTCTCCAAAGCCAAGTTTTTAAAATAAACATAGAACAAATGTGCACCCTCAGTGTGCATAAACCAATGCTTCAGAAATCCTCTCTTAGATATAGATAAAACACAGTAGAGAGCACCTTCAATTTGCTTTACATCAGCAGCAAATTGCAATACAAAATTCAGTATCAAACCCTTATACCTCAGCAAGGGATTTGATTTTACGAATCAGAACTTATCAAAGAAACAAACCAAAATAAATAATAATTCATTTGATATGCAACTCCAAGAATGAGCCAATATCTATAACACTTGTGTAGCCACAGTTTCCCAAAAGATGCATCAGTTAACCACTCTCTTAAATAACAACTTCTAAATTATTATAATAATAAAGTATTATTATAATAATGTGGCTTTATTATTAATTAATAACTTATAAGTATTAATTAATAAATATGAACTCATGTGATAAATCCCGCATTCACTGCTGGTAACGACTGACTGACATAGCCACCCATTGCACTGCCAAAAATGGCAACTACCAAAAATAGAGTTATGTAAGAACCCCTTGTGGCTCTAACTTTGACAAACACTGAACTGTGGTTTATTGTAAGCAAGCTCTGATACCAATGTAAGAACCCCTTGCCCAAACAGACTGATTTTTGTGTTCAAGGAATATTGTCAAACACTTTGTACGCTGCCTTCCTCTATTCTGATTTTTGTGTTTCAGATTGTTTGATATAGTTTGAATGATGCCAAGAAATTTAGAATGCGTGCAAAAGATGTTTACAATACCTCTTACAAATAACTAATATGCAAGTGC
>MU224349.1:986957-1028185 GCA_018584345.1 Thuja plicata | reverse complement strand
CCTGGGTCTCCAAAGTTTCCAAAAACCATCATTAGTTAACTGCTCTTCATAATATAAACTTCCAAAACATTATAATAATAATAAAGTATTATTATTATTATAATATCGCCTTATTATTAATTAATAAGATATTGTTATTAATTAATACAAGTAATTATCAAATATAATTCTGATGACGATTCCTGCAACACCTGCCATACTGACTGACCAACATGCTCACCATTGTCCTGCCAAAAATGGCAACTGCCAAAAATAGACTTACTATAAATAGTAAGTACCTAGTCCAAGAACCGCATAACTGAATATCGTCTGGGGAACTGACCACTGCCGATACTGCCCTGTTAGAAGTGGAAACTGACCACTGACTTACTAAGAATAGTAAGTCCAAACTTACTAAAAATAGCAAGTCTGCCAGCTGGGAGCCTCAAAACCTTGCATCAGCTCATGAGGGTCGTGATGATGAGCTGACCAAGTCACTGTCACAACCTGCTAAAAATAGGGTCATCACAAGTTACTATAAATAGTAAGTCCCTAGCCAAGGAAACTGCACACTGAGTACTGGTCTGAAGCACTGACCACTGTCCATACCGCCCTGCCAGGAATAGAAACTGACCAATTGACTTACTAAAAATAGTAAGTCCAGACTTACTAAAAATAGCAAGTTTGCCAACTGGGACCCTCAAAACTAGGCATCAACTCACGAGGGTCGCGATGATAAGCTGACCAAGCCCTGCCAATACCTACTAAAAATGAGGTCATTACATTATGTATCAATTTTTACATAGCTCACTCACTCTTCTTTTTCTTCTAATTATTTATTTAGATTCACGTATCTCACTCACTCTTCTTTCTCTATTACTTGATATATCTTTCATTACCTTTTCATTCTACACACTTCTATCTTGAGTAATAGATCTTCCTTTTTATTCTTCACACATTGGTCACATCATCCCCAGCTATCTTATCTCCAACTTCTCTATGCATTTATATCTTTATGCCTTTACTTGAAGGGAGACATCCCTTAAATTGAAGACGATCTTTTTCCAAAGGACATGACTTATTATTGCCACTCCTGAATGCTGATCACTTCTTCTCAAATGCTAATTACTGCTCTTTAAAACATTAAAACGCTGCTCTTTATTTTCTTTAGTAATCATTATCCTCTTTTCAATAATTGCTTCCTTATATCCTTTTCACTAATTGCTGCCTTATTAGTATTTTAAGTCAGATGATTTTGTCTTTTAGTGGGGGGCACTAGCATAAGGAGGTTGGCCCCATACATAATTTATTTACAATTTTTTTAAGGCACAAAGTGGGGTGCCAAGCATGAGAGATTGACCCTCATAAAATAGACTCAAACAAAAAAAATTTATGTATTTTTCAAACATGAACATGGGGTGGTGATTTCATGTAGGGGTGCACTCATAACATCATTAAATATAATTTGTATTTTCCACATCAACATTCATATATCTTGCTTGGACTTTGACCTTCATTCTTCAAGTCCTTATTAGTAATTTCCTTGGTCTTGACATGAAAGACAAATCCTATGGCACTCCTTGACATCAATGACAACTACACTTTCCAACACGTATAATGTGCTGAACAGGCCGAATAACTGAGAGGGGGGTGAATAAGTTATTCCCACACACTTTATAAAACTTTTATTTTGTCGGTAAACTCACAAACAACAACAATATCGACTTCTGATCTATCGGTTAATCACATTAAGCATTCATAACAAATATGAACATGAAAGCACAAAAACACCGACACAAAGAACACCAAGATTTACATGGAAACCCAAACTTGGAAAAACCACGGAGAAGCTAATTCTCATGAAATGAAACGCCGGTTAAGGTGACATCGGTTAAGGTGATTTTTACAAAGGCTCATTGCCAATTGTGCTCACTATGGTTTGGCTCACTATCAGTCGGGCTAACTACCCTTACAAATGAATATGGCTAACTGCCAATACAAATAGGCTCATTGCCATAATATATGAAAAGAGATTGTATCCACCATTGAGATCACTGTTACCAACACTCTACAATACAAAAATGATATATTAGTCCGCTACCGATTGCATCAACACACACGATCACCAGCACACAGATCTCCTGTAAACAGATTCACAATCACTTCGCATACAAGCATCCCACAAGCCACACAAACAACTGAAATCATCGCTCTTATACTTCTTGATGCCATCAAACATTGTTGGCCAAAACAATTTGAAATATGTCGCACCAAGACATTCCCGCGGTGGTAAGGAATGAAATGGGGACCGCCTCGATCAATAAAACAAGCCTCATGTATAACAACACGCTACACCATCTCCAAAGCCTTCGGTTCCAACGGATATGAAGAACACGTTACATAGTAGCTACTGGGACCGAAACATGAAAGAACATGCTCCAAATAGGACCAAACCCAAGAAATCGATCCACCATATGTTGCACAAAGAATAGAACCACCACCGAAAAGGATAAGGATAAATATCTAAGGCACATCCTTCGGTGAACACCTCTACCGATACACCAAGGATATCGGTACACATCAACCAATACAATCAAGACATGAATATGCATAGGATATGTTGACATCAATGACAACAACGTGAATAGCATCAACTTCACATTCTGACATAATGTATTGAATTGGACACCGTGAAATACCTCAGATTTTCTCTTAGCCTTAGGAACTGTTTTTACCATGAAACACTAAAATGGTATGGTCATTAATAACTTCGAGCCATTGTTTGTTGTGCACAGCCATTAGACCAAGCAATACTTTCCCCATATTAGAGCAGTAGGCCCGAAGCACTTGAAACTTTGTTTCAAAAATTGCAACTTCTCTGTCTTAACCCTTGCCACATCTATATCATGAGCACTTGTTACTTCCGTAGATTTTAAACTATTTGCATTTGTAGCCATTACAGAAGGGTACATAGATAAAATCTCAAAATGGTTTGGAAGCAGTATTTGTAGAAGCCAAATCCTACGGTAGGCATCAAGAATTTCTTGCACCAGCTCAGCTGCAAAGTTTTGTCATAGCATGGCCTTGTACCAAGGAGAACTCTACACATTTATACGCTCTTTGCCTAACAAGACCTTCACAAACCTCAGCAGGTGACTCTTTGTAGAGAAACTAAATCACATATAAATTTATTTCAAAATATTTGCTCTCAATAAACCAGTGTTCCACAGGGATGTGTCCTTGGGGCTCTGGGTGATGTCCTAAACATCCTAGGGAATTGGCGAGTTAGAGGAGCTGTTATGCTTTCTAGGACTTGCTTGTTCCATTTGGTGCATAAAAATGTAAAAGGTAACTTTGTAAGGAAAAAAATGTTAAAAGCTCCTAAAAACCAAGAAGTGGGAAAGATGTCATTGCGAATGTGGTACACTGTATTTACTTTTTTCTAAATTTCAGCAGCTTTTTGTTCTTGTGAAATACTCAAATAGTCATTCCCCTTCATCCCCTTGCCATCCTTAAATTTTAGAAAATCTTTGCCGTCCTTGAGACCTTCCCCACATGCCTGGATCTCCCTGTCCCAGAAACTTGGATGAAAACTCCAAAAGCTAGCCCATTTTTTTAATATTTAGTGTTGATGACAATACAGATATAATTATGTCAGACTATTTGACAGTTTGAATAGTAGTATTTCTTCTCATTTTCAGTATTTCTGTAGTTTATATCAGTTTGAAATTTAAAATCTTTATATTGTCCTTCCTGGTATTTGTCCTTGATTTTATCTATATTCAGCCCTGTCTTATCCTGCAGCAGGCCTCTATGGTTTAAACATTTGGCTTTTAAATAGAATACAATCATTGACCTTTTGTAAACAAACTATACAGTACGTTTGATTGATTGGTAAAAGTCAAAATTACTGGTTGTAATATTTACAAATGACTCTTTGGAGGCCAACTTTCTCTTGTCTTATCATTATTGATTCTTCTTCCTCCACTGCTATGTGGTTTGTTTACTGATTAATGGCTACAGGTCGCAGACAGAAGTGATAGATCCCTAGTAGTAGGTGGATGTGGTGTGGGCCTGGGTTTTGCATGTCAAGGCCTCCAGCATAACGATTCTGTAGATGCTGGCAAACAGGAGGAAGATTTACTTGGATTGGTCGTCAAGAGCCTCACCCAATTGCTCTGCCAGATTTGTCCATCTGCTATGAAGTCCCTGCAGAGCCTTTATGAATTTGATCTATTCAAAACAGCTAACAGCAATTATGGATCAAATCTGGTGGATTACACAGCAAAACAGTGGGATAACTCAGAGGAGAATGTTTGGGGTATTGCAGGTCTTGTCATTGGCCTAGGTGTCTCTGTTGTTGCAATCCAACAGCATGGTAGTCCATCTATGGTAATTGCGATTACTAATATTCTTATGACTTGGATTCCCTCATTACGCTCAGGGCAGCGACAGAATTTACTGTCAGAGTCTTTTTCATATAATGATGTGTCTGCTGTATCCTTGGCTGTGGGTTCATGTTTAGCTTTATCTACTGCCGTAAGTGTTTGTCACAAGTTGGAACTGATGGATGAGGAACTGGATTCTTTAGTGGATGGATTTAGAATATTGATTTCTGAATCTGCTTCTCAAAAGGAACATGGATATTTATATCAGAATTTGTTAATGGCAAGCTGCATAGGATCAGGCAACCTTCTGTCTTGTATTTTAAAAGAATCTGCACATCCAATGCAATTGGAGAATATCAAACATTTACTGGAAACAATAAGAAGAACATACGTTGAACCAAATCCTCCAGTTGTTCACTTTGGTGGGATGATGGGTTTAGTCAACGCCCTGAGTGCTGGGGCTGGGCTTGTTGATCCTTTCAATCAGGTGGTGACAGATTTGCAGCCAAGAGCCACTCGAAAGGTACACACTTTTTGAGTGGCATTGATAATACTGCAATTAGTAGAGCAATACTGTAATAATGCAACTAATCATGTTTGGTTTGATTAATACATTTGTTCATTTTTTGAAAATAATCTCTCGTCTTTATGGGAACAGGAAACATCATTTGTAAGAGGACCGATACTCTCAAATCCTCATTGTGAAGCATTTTCACTGTCACTGATACAAGAGATCCTTGGTGTTGTACGAGATTCAAATGACATTCACTTAAGACATTCAGCAGGATGGGCTCTTTCATTTTTGAGGAATGCCTACTTCAGTTCAGATCATTCTCTTCATCAAGAAACACATGTAGCACACACTGATTCCAGTAGCAATTCTTCATCCATTTCATCTCAAAGCTTTCCAGAGGACAGTACTGTATGGCGCTTGTGTTCTGTACTGTTAGACTATACAACCTCAGAGGTACAGTCTGGAAAATAGTATGTTGTGCAACTATAAGCATTAAACATGAGAAGTTTGTTTAGACTCCTCAAATTTTTGTGAATAATTTTATATGTTATTCCTTCTAATTTTGTACCTTTTTATTAACTACACCAGACTGGACTATCTGTATGTAAGATTGGAATGGATTATTTATTGTAGAAAAAGTACAAATCCGGGACATTAATTTGTGGTCTGAAAGCTACCAGCATCTTTGCTCATGCAAGAAGCCGAACTATTTTAAAGCTACTTTCTTCATTGACTTAAAAAGAAAAATTATGAATAAGTGGAGAATTAGTCCTCTTGCTGATCTCTTATTTGATTCCAGTACCCAATTCAAGGTTCTTGTAATCATTTATAGCTACACTTCTGTTCATTAGTATTCGGTCTAATATTATAGGGTGATTGATATTTGAGACCCTTATGATAGTGAACACCATTGATCACAGATGACAGTTTTCTAGGTGATTCTTTATATACTCTTTAACTTTGTTCCCATTTCTACTTATATAGATTCTTCGCGTGCTATATGTTATGGACCTAAGTTGTCAGTACAGGCATGAGCGTGGGTACGAGAACCCAATACTTGGATATGGCAAAAACAATTTTGCGCTTGGGTACTTTTGTTTGGGTATGTGTGTGTATATACATATATATGTATACACACACACACAAACACAACGTTCAAAGAAATATACATAATTGTAAAACTTAATCATTTGATAGTATGATACTTTATCATTGATCAATGCCAAATAACAAATTCAGAATTTCAATATTAAGTCATATGCCATATTATATATGTCTAGGTTCACAATTCAAATGAAAATCGTTACAATTACAAATTTGACAATAAAAATTAGTAATTGTCTTCATCATACATTGCATTTGCAGCTGCTGCAAGTTCAACATCATTTGAACCTGAAACGGTGCCACTTACCCTAGCTGCATCATGTGTAGGTATCACATTATGAGCACCCATAGTGACTATAGCAAGATCTTTAATAGTTGCATCCAAGTAGGTACACAGTGGTTACAACCCAAGCTTTTCTGACCCATCCTTGTATTGGGATTCCTTACGTAATAGAAGATGCAAATTGGAATGAACATAAAACAAGTCTTGCTGTTTTTGTAGCCAGCCGGTTATGCTTCACTGAGTGGATAAAGGAGTATATACCCCAATCCTGTTCAGCGGAAGAAGAGCTTGCAACCTATTGAAATTGGAGAGAAAACCAACCAAATTTAAAAAATAAAAAATGCAAAATAAATGAAAGAATGTTAAGTACTAAATTCTACAATACAAATGATAAAATAAAAAACAAAAAAAACTTGTGATAGAATCTTGATTGCAAGAGGTTAGAGGAACATAAAATCTTGACCATGGAGGTACAACCATGTAGTAGCATCGATTCTGGATTGGTTATTAATATCACAAGGAGTATGAGTTCTTCCTGTGGTGAACAAGACAAATTCTCTCCTAACATTTTCCTCCACTTCTAGATCTGAGCATAGTCTAGCAAATGCCTACTTGTACTTAGTAGCAACTTCAGAATCTCTATATGGTGGTGTTCTCCCTAGCAAAGAAAGTACTTCAGAGCTATAGTACATGGGAGATAGTGCATATGCAAGGAGGTGCAAAGGCATGGTCATCTTGTACCAACAATGAAGAATGATTGATTCAACCCTTTAGAAAAAGATTTCTTTGGGGTCGTACTTTTTTTTCTTTTCTATTATGACTTTTAGTTTCTCTATCATCATGTCCATGTCATCATAGGCATCCCCCAAACATGGTGCATTTGTATCAACAAACCTGAGCATAGTCATGACAGGCTCAGTGAAATTCAATACATATTCCACACGAGCCCAGCAAGCGTCATTCAGGATCAATGACTTGATCTTTTGGGCCCTCTCTGAATTTGACTACTTCCAAACACCCTATTGGTTTCTAGTAGTGTTACAAGACTTTGCAAGTCCCAAGCCGAGTCTAGGCTCCAGAGTTTTTTTGACTCTGGACTTGAACTCGGCTGAGTCCTGCAAAGTCCTGTCAGGACTCGCTGAGTCCAAGGACTCTCCGGACTCCGTGAGTCCCGTAGGCAGGACTTTGCCACGGCCAACAAAGATAAAGTATTAAAAAAAACATTTTTTATTGTTTCAACTTACTTTTTTTGGTTTATATGCATTGTCTAAGACCTAAAAAGGTCATTCCATCACTTGCAAACTAGCATATCATAGAGAGGTAGCATTGGTAAGAAAATTGGTCATAAAAATGCATTCATTAGAAATATGAACCAAACATGGTGCTTTTCTGCAAGGAGGGAGCTTATTCTGGCTCTTAGCACAAGATGTTAAGGATCAATCTGTCATTCAAACATTCTTTGCAATTTCATTTCATGAATAACCAATGTATACTTACAAATCTCATGAAGTCGACAATTTAAACTAATGTTTGAAATTTAAACAATGACAACAAAAATAAAAACATCTCAATATGTAATTGCTGGGCCACAGAGCCACAACAGAAAGAAATTCATGAAAAATACTTCTGCTTGTCACAAAAAGCATTTAATCCAAGGCATTAAGATATGTTAGTAGAACCTAACAAAATGATTGTATTCAAATTATTGTTAGCGGAGATAACATCACAAGGGTACCAAAATGATTGTAGTCAAACTGTTGTCGAGAGATATATTGTCACAAGGTTGGTTGTCACCAAAAGTCGTGGTGAAAAAGAGTTACTAAAAAAATTAAGTTGCTGATAATATTAGAGAAAATACCACCAAAAAAAATGATTAGTGAAAACATGTGTCTACCTCTTTGTATGAATGAATTAAAGATTAAAATAGTATCAAAAAGACCAGCAGTCTATGTGACCAAAAGCAACAGAAAAAGAGCAACACACAAAACCTGTCTATGATATGCTAGTTTGATTCCATGGATTTCATATTCCATGAATATTGTAGACATTTGACAATGACACTTTATATTTCTAATGTGTTATTTAGTTTAACTTATTTCCTTTAGAAATTCGCATTTATACTTATGTGATCTATGTAAACTTGTGTATGTGTGCAAAGTAGCTTTGATTTATCTCAATTATTGTGTATTTGATGTTAATTGACTAAATGAAGCATGAAAAAAGCTTTAAATCCTTAAAAATCTTTGAATTTCTTGGGTTTTTCGATTTGCCAAGTGCTTGCCGAGTCCGGTCGCCGAGTCCGAGTCTGAGCCCGAAACCAACTTGCCGAGTCCGAGTCTTGTAACTATGGTTTGTAGTAGCCGTTACACTCAATGCCTCTCACACCTTCAAAAGTTGTCTCATAACAAATTTTATGTGATGAAAATCGGGTCTCAACAATCTAGGATCATTTAATAACACATTAAAAATATTTATATAACAACAAAAAATATTATAAATTAATAATATTATATAATATTGAACATGGCATAAATAAAATTAAAGAAATAAACTAAATTTACCTTCAACAAGGTTACCAAGAGACGAGAGTGCTTGGAGATTCCAGAGACTGGTAGTGGTACTAGTATGGCTAATTTTCAAGTTTGGGAGACGGGGGGGGGGGGTTTTGGAGACGCCAANGGGGGGGGGGGGGTTTTGGAGACGCCAATTTTTTTAATATGATTTAATAATTTCCAAAAAATATCATGATATAGAATTTTGACCAACTTGGTAAAGTTTAGTATTAACTTTAAAATTTAAATACACAAATGTGAAATGGTATTGTGTCAAAAGGGTTAAAAAGTTCAAAACTCTCACTACATATTTCGTATTAGATTATCATTACATATTGAAATTCAAAACTATTGATAGTTTGATGCTGATACACATTCCAAAGGATATGCGATGACTAGTTATCAAAATTTTTATACTATTCTTCTAAGTAAGAAAGGTTTGCATGGATGTGTCCCTATAAGTTACTAGATAAGGTTGGAGATACTTAGTGGTTTACACTTTTCCCGATTAATTGAATCTATGTTACACAAAGATCTCTTATTACTATTTTGATGACCTCTTTAAAATAACAATAGGTAGTAAATCATGACACTACAAGAAAAATGAAAAATTGAATTTCATTGACGAGTCTTTCTAGAGAGGCAATTGAGCAGATTGATCAGAAAACTATAGTGGTTATCATTATCATTACTAATAGTTAAGTAATAATCATTTTGAAAGGTTGATGATAGAGGATAAGAATCAAAGTTTTTAATAACACCTTATGCCCTAATTTTTTTAGCGGGAGACATCAATTTGTGGTCGAGAGACTTTGGAGATGGCGGGTAGAAGAAACCTGTGGGTTGAGACATTTCCAAGAATGTCTCTGGTATCAAAGATGAGTCTCCGTCTATTTGAGTGCCAATTGCTTGCATCACCAAATTGAGAGAATGTACAGTGCATGGTGTCCAAAAAATGTGCTCATATCTTTGCTCAACCAAAGCACCTATAGCCCTACAATTTCTTGCATTAGTTGTAATGACTTGGACCTCGTTCTCATGATTCACCATCTCTATGGACTCAATGAGGATTTTGGAAATGAACTCCGCATCTTTGATTTGCCCCTCACAATCAACTGCCCTAAAAAACATTGCCCCTTTGGAGGACATTGTAATAACATTTATTAAGGGACAGTTTTTTGCAATCCCTCCATCCATCAAAAACAATAGAAACTCGCGATTCAACCTAAGGATCTCTAATTGGTTTCAACGATTTTTTGCAATCCCTCCATCCATCAAAAACAATAGAAACTCGCGATTCAACCTAAGGATCTCTAATTGGTTTCAACGATTTCTCTACAAAATTCTTCTCTTTTATCAATAAGGTGGTGGGCACCTTTTCATGCCCAATACTTCTAAAACCAAGAGGTGCACTCTTGATTACCAACACCGTTTCTTGCCAATATCGGGATCTCACCAAGTTGAAAGGAAGACCATTGACATAGATGCAATGTGCATTTTTTTCTTTTGTAGTATTTCTTGCTTCCATTTTAAATGCCTTGTCCAATAGACCTCTTTTGTGTGTGGGAATTTCTACTTCATCTTCCATTGAGGGTATTTGGAAGCAGGGACGTTGGGAAGCCATTACTGAATTAGGGGGTAAAGTCGTCGTTTTCTTCTTTGGGGAATGATAAGCTCTTAGTTCTTATCTTTTAACCATTCTATCAGCTTCTTGTTGTTCTCTCATGTATCTTGCTATTTGTTCGGTAGACAACCCCTTTTTATCTGGCCCTAGGCCATCACACATTCTAATCCCTTTCCCAGAAGAGCCCAAAAAGTGAATTTTCACACGATAATATGAGCTATTAAAATTAAGTTTGATATCTCCCACTTCCTAGAAGTTGTTGAATCATTTTGGTATGTCTCCATAAAGGAGATGCTTTATCAATTTTGAACTTTTTGGTTTGCTTCCACACCCACTGAACTTGAACTAGTGGCCATTCTTGCAATCTGATTTTTG
This sequence comes from Thuja plicata, assembly GCA_018584345.1. Lineage (NCBI taxonomy): Eukaryota > Viridiplantae > Streptophyta > Pinopsida > Cupressales > Cupressaceae > Thuja > Thuja plicata. The sequence continues at coordinate 1,017,366 of MU224349.1, read as the reverse complement.
CTATTATAAGAAATTACACAATTTCGAATTAGAAAAAAATAAAAACAATTTGAGGAGGATCCAAATATATTACACAATTTTAAATTAGGAAAATATAAATTTAATTAATTGAAGATATAAAGGGGAGAAGGTTTCATTTGAGGAGGATCCAAGGGAGATCAATTTGGGAAAAAACATATTCATCTCAAAAGCAATAATCAAAAGTGGTGACCCAATTCTTATGAAAGGCGGTGACCCTTTTACCAATAACGTATGAAGGAGAAATCGTTCCACGCATTCAAGGATGACTTATGTATCATCACTCACCAATACATCAAATTAGCACACAATCATCACTCGTCAATCTAGGAATTACACACTCCTTGATCATTCACTCGTATATCAAATCATCTATCAAACATCAATTAGGAATCAATCAAACAAACCAACAATCGATTCAGCCTATATTAATCTTTCAAACATCGGATCAAAAAATTAAGATCCAAAATTCTCGTATATATATATATATATATATGAGCATATACAACAGTAAGACAACCTACATATTCACATTTCGAAACTATTTGGTATGTCATATGTGGAATCTAATATGGCTAGATGAATTGCTTGAATTACTTATTTCATAAATAAGTGTGTATTGATTTAAGAAAGCAATCTTATTAGAAAGAGCAAAGGGAAACACAAGGAATGTGGGAATATGAACTCCTACCCATTAGGTGGATGCCCATTGAGTTGGTTACTTGTGGACCAAGGCGTTGGATTGAGTTGGTTACTTGTGGACCAAGGTGTTGGATTGAGTTGGTTACTTGTTCGACATTCTTGGGCTTAATTGGGGTGGATAGTCTCCCAGGATCCTATGGTGCTTCTTCCCTCAAGTTTCTAATAGGGTCGCAACTCTAATATCTGTGTCTGTAAATGAGAATCTTCATTGCTATTGTTTTAATACCAAATAATTAACTTCCTTGATGCAGTTGGTAATATGTAATTTAACAAAAAAAATACTCTTGAAAATAAATTATGCTATTGCTATTGTTATTTTGTGCAGATTTCAGGTATATCTCTAAGGGGACACTACAAACATCTCTAAAGTAATAATTTATTAATTGTCCCAAGAGGGGACTCGATTCTAGCATATATCCTAAATCATGATAGAGTGCTAGCAGCATTAATGTTGTGTTCTAACAACTGTAATGTCCCAGTTGGCAGGGTCAGGAAATAGGGACCTTTTATCTTATTCTGATTTGTTACTTTGTCAAATAGTTGAATTGATAAATCCCAGTCGAGTTATTTCATCAAAATATTCAATGCTATTTCTGATATGAACTTATGCAATATTGATATGAACTTATTGTACTATCTGATATATCAATTTATTAAATATGCTATGAGTTTAAATATGTAATGTCCCTTGTAGAACAACTTAAGTTTTCCCTCAATCGAAAGGATTGCAAGAAACCAATAATTTCTTGAGATTATATCAAATAATATAAATGGTTATAGAAATCTGTTATGTCACTTTTGGTTATGTTCACACTTGAACTTGGTAATAATAGACTTGATTGTTGAACAACTTATACATTGATAGAAGAGGTTAGGATCTAATCAATGATATTACCAAAGACCCAAGTCTGACATGAATTTTAGGAAATCTGTTTTGAGTACTGGTTTGATAATGAGTTCTTACAAGAATATGAAATTGTTGTTTTTGAATGATTCTGCGATCGCACTGAATTTATAAGGGTGCTTGTTGCTAATGTTTTATTTGATGATTAATCCCCCTTTTTTTTATATCCCCTCCATCTCACAAGTTTTCTCTTATTTATACCCCCCAAGAGGACTGTTTCCAAAGAAGCATCCTTCTTCAATAAGTAGTCAACCATTCAAATATCTTCAAATCTCCTAGAGAGACGCCTCCCTTCAATTAGTCAAACTCTTTAATTAATTGATTATTTATCTTCTGTATAATGTCGCTTAATGCTGACTTTTTATTAATTGCCATCCTGCATTCTTGGTCGACATATATTATAGCTCTTTGTCTTTGAACATATAGTAATCATGGTCAATTTGGTTATCACGTCTCTGTTTGCCATTGACAACTAAATATTCATCTTTCTGTGTCTATGGTGCTGGGAGGATTAATAGTTGGTTAGTAAATTGGTGACTAAGTCAATCAATTGTGATGTTTCCATTTCTCGATTAGCAATATATGAATTGCTATCTCTGTTTTAATCACTGTATTATCACTAATAATCATTACCTCCAGGAGTTGTCCTAGTCGACGATTTTTATCCATATGAATATGTTTTATTTGATTAGATGTGTTTATCGCTAGTATCAAATTGATACTTTCGTATCGTCTGACTTCCTTATATGTTTCCTTATCTCCCGATTCCTCCTATTGGCATAACTCAGATTGCAATATTCTTTAATCTTCGTCACGAGATAGTAATGGATGATTGGGATACCACAGCGATTCGAAATCAAGTTACATTTATGTATTAATTACAAAATATTATTATTTATTTATTTAATGCTTTATATGTATTATTATTATTTATTTTGTAATATATTATATCATATTATAATTATATTATTATTTATATTGTAATTATATTATTTTTGTTTATTATTTATTAATTTTATTTTAATTCTATGATTTGATTTTTTATTTATTATTAAATCTTATTTTGACAGGGACATTACAGTCTGCTTTTCCTGAAATTGCTTGTCCTCAAGCTATGCGAGCCTTTAGTGTGAATGGTGTTCTACTATGTAACTCCAATATCCTGTCCAATGACCAATTGTAATTTCAACTTGATGTTTGAATACTAAAATATTTATTAACTTATAAAATCTGAAGATCATAATATTCAATTTAAAATACTAAGATTAATTCAAAAGATAGAACTTATCTTGACGTACTGTAGTACTTCTCCTTTGTTAAGTATCTTCTTGTTCCAAGATGAGCCTTGATGAATAATCCTAATCCTTAGGGAGAGTTCATAATCAAGTTCCAAGCTCTTTGGGAGGGACCTCCTGGGGCTCTAGTTGCCTTATGGTCATCCTAGAACAGTCCTCAAGCTATGTCACCATCCCATTACGACTTTCTCCTCCTAAGGCCTTATGGATATCCTTTGCTTGGTATATCCATCCTTATAATTGTGGGGAGAGACTATCTCTTCCCAATCCTTATGGGAGAGTTCGCGATCAGGTTCTTAGCCCCTATGGGACGACTTCCTAGGGCTCTAGTTATCTCATAATCAACTCAGAACAATCCTCCAGCTATGATACCATCTCCTCACGATTCCTCTCTCCTTATGGCCTTATGGATATCCAATATTTGGCATATCCATCCTTGTAATCCTAGAAGATAGATCTATCTCTCCTAGGCCTTCAGAGATGTGATCTTTTCCTTGTAGTAGGGCGTCTGATGCAGGAGCATCTTGGGTCCTTAGCAATCTTGCTCAACCAAAAATATGTTTACTTTCATTTCCAGTTTGTTCTCTGCCACTCGGCTTCTGTTTCTCGGCATGCTTGCCGAGTTGTTCAGTCATGCTAGTTTTCTTCTGTTTCTCGGTCCTTCTTTGGCCGAGTGCTCTGTTGGTCAGTCATGCTTTGCCGAGTTGGTTTATTTGGGAGTTGGAGCTGCTGGCTAACTTTTTCATTTAATTTCCGTGGCTGGATTTATTTGGGATATATGTGGACCTAAATCTGGGTCTCACCTTTGTATTTGAGCGCCGACTTATCTGTTGGACTCTTGTATATATTCTTTTGTATGTTCTTAGTTTAGTAGATAGTCTTAGAGCAAGAAGGAAAATGTTAAGATATTGAAGATCTGAGATATCTGTTTTAAGAAGATCAATTGTAATACACTGTGATGTATATGGCCGTAACCAGGAAGGCCTTACAGCCTGGCATGTATTGCCTTTGATCAATTAATGATAAAAGATCTCTGTGTTCCTCTCTCTCACTGTGTTGTTTAATTCCGCATTGTTTCTGCAAGTTGGAGGGTTTTAGGTGTACCCTAGGCCCCATCTCCTTCCTATTTGCGTCAGGTGGTATCAGAGCGAGTTGAGATCCGTGGTTCCTTATAAACTCTAGGATATTTGTTGTCGGGTGGCAGGTTGCGATTTGACCTACAATTGCAGAGAGTTTCAAGATGGTTTGTGGGAGAGGAAATGCTGATCAAGATCTAGCTGATATGCTTAGACAAATGGCTGCAAGATTGAAAGTTGTTGAGACAGCCTAGCGCAGAGGAAGACATCTTGAAGATGTTAGTGATGATGAATTTGAAGAGGTTCAAGGTGAAGCTGCATCTGCACCTGTAATGGACTAGGAAGAAGAAAGATTCCAGAGAGCCTTGACAAGTTTGAAATCAAATGAATTTGTGTTGTATACTGATCATAAGGCTTTACAGTATTTGGGTAGTCAAAATAAGTTGAATCAGAGACATATGAAATGGGTAGAGTATTTGCAGGGTTTTACATTTGTGATTAAGCATAAGAGTGGAGTTTCTAATAGAGTTGCCGATGCATTGAGTAGAAGATCTTTGTTGACTAAAATGAGAATTGAAGTTCTTGGTTTTGATGAAATGAAGAATTTGTATGAAAATGATTCTGATTTTTCAGAGCAGTGGAGAGTGCAGAGCACCTAATTCAAATCAATCAAGTATGAAGACTATTTCATTCAGGAAGATATGTTGTTTAAAGGTATTCAGTTATGTATACCAAGAGGATCAATGAGAATTAATCTGATAAAGGAGAAACATAGTAGTGGATTGGCTGGACACTTTGGCATTGACAAAACAGAGGTACTTTTGGCCTCAGTTGTATAAGGATGTTCAAAAATTTGTGAGAAGTTGTGGAGTTTGTCAAGTTGCAAAGGGAGTGAGTCAGAATACTGGTTTGTATACACCAATATTTGTTCCTGAGAAACCTTGGAGTGATATAAGCATGGATTTTGTTCTTGGACTTCCGAGGACAGCAAGAGTTAATGATTCTATACTTGTTGTTGTGGATAGATTTTCTAAAATGACACATTTTATCCATGTAGAAAAACATTAGATGTAGTACATATAGCAGGTCTTTTCTTTAAGGAGATTGTCAGATTGCATGGATTACCGAGGAGTATCATCTCTAACAGAGACAGTAAGTTTGTAAGCTATTTTTGGAGAACACTTTGGAAGAAGTTGGATACTGAATTGAAATTTAGTTCTACATTTCACCCACAAATTGATGGACAAACAAAAGTTGTAAACCGGAGTTTGGGTAATTTGTTGAGATGTTTAGTTCGAGACACACCAAGCAATTAGGATTTGATGCTGGCACAAGCAGAGTTTGCATACAACAGTTCAGTTAATAGAAGTATTGGAAAGACACCATTTGAGATTGTTCATGGCACACAACGTAGAGGTATATCAGATTTGAGAGACATTTTTGGTGAAGAGAAAAGAAGTGCTGAAGCAGAAGAATTTGCAGAATTTATGAAGACATTGCATGAGGATGTGAAGCAGAAACTGGAGAAAAGTAATCAGAAATACAAAGATGATGCAGAAAGATCAAGAAGACATAAGACATTTGAAGTTGGTGATGCTGTGATGGTTCATTTGAAGAAAGGAAGATTTCTTATTGGAACATATGGGAAACTAATGATGAAGAAATTTGGTCCTTGTAAAATATTGAGAAGATTTGACAATGGAAATGCTTATGAAGTTGAATTACTTGAGGACATGGATATATCACCTATATCCAATATTTCAGACTTGTATGAATATCATGAACCTGATGAAGAAATGACAGTACCAAGTGATTATCCTAAGAAGCAGATAGAGGAAGTTGAGAAGATCTTGAAACAGAGAATTGGCAGAAGTACAAGAGGAAAGGAATACATGGAATATCTAGTAAAGTGGAAAAACAAACCGATTGAGGACTCATCTTGGATTTCTCAATCTAAGTTGGATTCATTCCAAGTTGGACCTGATACATGATTCGGGGAATCATTTCTTTTCAACCCAAGGTGTGATGCAAGAGCATCTTGGGTCCTTAGCAATCCTGCTCAACCAAAAATATGTTTACTTTCATTTCGAGTTTGTTCTCTGTCTCTCGGCTTCTGTTGCTCAGCATGCTTGCCGAGTTGCTCGGTCATGCTGGTTTTCTTCTGTTGCTTGGTCCTTCATTGGCCGAGTGCTCTGTTGCCCGGTCATGCTTTGCGGAGTTGATTTATTTGGGAGTTGGAGCTGCTGGCCGACTTCTTCATTTAATTTTCATGGTTGGATTTATTTGGGATCTGTGTGGACCTAAATCTGGGTCTCACCTTTGTATTTGAGCGCCGACTTCTCTGTTGGACTCTTGTATATATTCTTTTGTATGTTCTTAGTTTAGTAGAAAGTCTTAGAGCAAGAAGGAAAATGTTAAGATATTGAAGATCTGAGATATCTGTTGTAAGAGGATCAATTGTAATACACTGTGATGTATATGGCCGTAACCAGGAAGGCCTTACAGCCTGGCATGTATTGTGTTTGATTAATTAATGATAAAAGATCTTTGTGTTTCTCTCTCTCACTGTGTTGTTGTTTAATTCCGCATTGTTTTTGCAAGTTGGAGGGTTTTGGGTGTGCCCAAGGCCCGATCTCCTTCCTATCTGCGTCGGGTGGTATCAGAGCGAGTTAAGATCCATGTTTCCTTCTTGTAAACTCTAGGATATTTGTTGTAAGGTGGCAGGTTGCGTTCTGACCTACAATTGCAGAGAGTTTCAAGATGGTTTGTGGGAGAGGAAATGCTGATCAAGGTCTAGCTGATATGCTTAGACAAATGGCTACAAGATGTGAAGCTGTTGAGACAGCCTAGCGCAGAGGAAGACATCTTGAAGATGTTAGTGATGATGAATTTGAAGAGGTTCAAGGTGAAGCTGCATCTGCACCTGTGATGGACTAGGAAGAAGAAAGATTCCTGAGAGCCTTGACAAGTTTTAAATCCACACCTCAGTTCAATCCTCCTGAGTACAGTGGAAAATTGGATTTTGATGAATTGATTGACTGAATCACTGAGATGGAAAAATATTTAGAATATGAGAATGTTGTAGAGGATAAGAAGGTGAAGATTCCAAGCACAAAATTGAAAGGTCATGCATCCTTATGGTGGGAACATCTACAATTGGATAGAATGAAGAAAGGAAAAGACAAAATCAAGGTATGGGATAAGATGGTGAACAAATTAAAAGGCAAGTTTCTTCCTTGTGATTATCAGATTATCCTAGTTCGGAGAATGCAAAGTTTGAAGTAGAAGGACAAATCAGTCAAAGACTATACTGAGGAATTCTATGGATTGGACATCAGATTTGGCCATGTTGAAGATGAAGTGGAAAGAACAGCAATTTATCTGAATGGCTTGAGAAGTTCCATACAAGATGAGATTAGTTTGGTCAAGATGGAAAGCATTGAAGAAGCATACCAATTTGACCTAAAAGCTGAAGAGAAGTTGAACTGAAGATATGAACAAAGACAAAGAGGCAGAGGTGGTAGATTCCCTAGGGGAAGAGGTAGATCTCATGGTGAAAACAATAGATCTGAACTAGACAAGATAGTTTTAGACACATCTCAAGACAAAGGAAAGACTGAATGGAATGGTGGAAATTCATACCGAGGAAGAGGCAATTACTCCAGAGGTGGATATAGCAGAAGAGGTTTCCAAGTAACTTGTTACAATTGTGGTGAAGAAGGTCATAAATCCTATGAATGTACACATGCAAGCAAGAAAGTGGGCAGCAGTAGCAAAAATGCATTGATCCAAGAGGAGACATCCAATGAACCTGAAAGTAATCTCACGATCCGAAGGATACTATGGAGTGAGAAAGATAAGCAAGATCTGATCCGGAAAAGTTTGTTCAAGACCAGATGTAGAGTTGCAGACAAAGTTTGGAAGGTCATTGTTGACAGTGGAAGCTCGGAGAATCTGGCATCTGAGGAAATGGTTGCAAATTTGCAGTTGGAGAGCATGAAACATCCAAAAGCCTACAAGATCTCATGGATCAAGGATGAGCATACACTAATAGTGAGTGAACAATGTTTTGTGAATCTGAAAATTGGAAAATACTATGATAAGTTGTTATGTGATATCGTGCCAATGGATTGTTGTCATGTTTTATTGGGTAGACCTTGGCAATATGATAGACATGCTATACATGATGGAAGGTTGAATAGATATTCTATTTAGGTTGATGGTAAGAAGCAAATCTTGTTACCTTTGGTTGAAGAATCTGCTGATGAGTTATGTACATCTGTGAAAATTTGTCTGATGGAAGGTAGACAGTTTGTTAAGGATTTGAAAAGAGATGATATCTGTTATGCCTTGATTCCTAACAAACCATGTAAGAATACAGAAGATGACATTCCTGCAGAAGTTGGAAAGTTGCTCACAGAGTACAAGGAGATAATTTCAGATAATGTACCTGATGGTTTGCCACCAATGAGAGATATCAGTCATTGTATGGATTTGATCCCTGGAGCTAGTTTACCAAACAAGGCACTACATCAATTAACACCGACCGAGAATGAAGAGCTTAACTGACAAGTTCATGATTTGTTGAACAAAGGTTTGATCCGAGAAAGTTTGAGTCCATGTGTAGTACCAACTGACTTGGCACCTAAGAAGAATGGAGAATAGAGAATGTCAACTGATTCCAGAGCAATAAACAAGATCACAGTGAAGTATAGGTTTCCTATACCGAAAATGGATTGCTTGAGTGGAGCAAAATATTTTACCAAAATTGATTTGAAAAGTGGATATCATCAAATCAAAATCAGAGAAGGTGATGAATGGAAGACTGCTTTCAAGACAAAGGAAGGTTTGTATGAGTGGTTGGTTATGCATTTTGGTTTAACTAATGCACCCAGTAGATTTATGAGGCTGATGAATGAAGTTTTGAAGAAATTCTTGAATAAATGTGTGATTGTATATTTGGATGACATTCTGATATTCAGTAAGAATAGAGAAGAACATCTGATGCATATAAGGAAAGTGTTGCAGAGATTAAAAGAAAAAAAGTTGCTGATAAATCTGAAGAAATGTTCCTTCATGAAAGAAGAGCTTGTGTATTTGGGATTTGTGATTTCAGTTGATGGTTTGAAGATGGATCCAGAGAAGGTTGAAGCTATACTAAGTTGGCCTACACCTGAGAATGTTACTGAGGTAAGATCATTCCATGGTTTGGCAAGTTTTTACAGGAAGTTTGTCAGAAATTTCAGTTCTATTTGCAATGCTATGACTGAGACAATGAGAGGAGACAAGAGAATTCAAATGGACACATGGAGCTGATAAAATTTTTGAAGCTTTGAAGCTAAAGGTTGCTGAATTACTTGTGCTAGCCTTACCTGATTTCAATAAGGTGTTTCAAGTTGAATGTGATGCAAGTGGAAGTGCAATTGGAGCTGTGTTAACTCAACAAGGTAAACTTGTTGCTTTCTTTAGTGAAAAGTTGAATGATGCAAAGAGAAAATATTCTGTCGATGATCAAGAGTTCTATGCTATTGTTCAAGCTATGAAAAAGTGGAGTCATTACTTGATGCCAAATGAATTTGTGTTGTATATTGATCATAAGGCTTTATAGTATTTGGGTAGTCAAAATAAGTTGAATCAGAGACATGAAATGGTTAGAGTATTTGCAGGGTTTTACATTTGTGATTAAGCATAAGAGTGGAGTTTCTAATAGAGTTGTTGATGCATTGAGTAGAAGATCTTTGTTGACTGAAATGAGAATTGAAGTTCTTGGTTTTGATGACATGAAGAATTTGTATGAAAATGATCTTGATTTTTCAGAGCAGTGGAGAGTGCAGAGCACCTAATTCAAATCAATCAAGTATGAAGACTATTTCATTCAGGAAGATATGTTGTTTAAAGGTATTCAGTTATGTATACCAAGCAGATCCATGAGAATTAATCTGATAAAGGAGAAACATGGTAGTGGATTGGCTAGACACTTTGGCATTGACAAAACATTGAGTTTGCTAAAGGAGAGGTACTTTTGGCCTCAGTTGTATAAGGATGTTCAGAAATTTGTGAGAAGTTGTGGAGTTTGTCAAGTTGCAAAGGAAGTGAGTCAGAATACTGGTTTGTATACACCAATATTTGTTCCTGAGAAGCCTTGGAGTGATATAAGCATGGATTTTGTTCTTGGACTTCCGAGTACAGCAAGAGGTAATGATTCTATATTTGTTGTTGTGGATAGATTTTCTAAAATGGCACATTTTATACCATGTAGAAAAACATCAGATGTAGTACATATAGCAGATCTTTTCTTTAAGGAGATAGTCAGATTGCATGGATTACCGAGGAGTATCATCTCTGATAGAGACAGTAAGTTTGTAAGTATTTTTGGAGAACACTTTGGAAGAAGTTGGATACTGAATTGAAATTTAGTTCTACATTTCACCCACAGACTGATGGACAAACAGAAGTTGTAAACCAAAGTTTGGGTAATTTGTTGAGATGTTTAGTTGGAGACACACCAAGCAATTGGGATTTGATGTTGGCACAAGCAGAGTTTGCATACAACAGTTCAATTAATAGAAGAACTGGAAAGACACCATTTGAGATTGTTCATGGCACACAACCTAGAGGTATATCAGATTTAAGAGACATTGTTGGTGAAGAGAAAAGAAGTGCTGAAGCAGAAGAATTTGCAGAAGCTATGAAGACATTGTATGAGGATGTGAAGCAGAAACTGGAGAAAAGTAATCAGAAATACAAAGATGATGCAAATAGATCAAGAAGACATAAGACATTTGAAGTTGGTGATGTTGTGATGGTTCATTTGAAGAAAGGAAGATTTCTTTTTGGAACATATGGGAAACTAATGATGAAGAAATTCGGTCCTTGTAAAATATTGAGAAGATTTGACAATGGAAATGCTTATGAAGTTGAATTACCTGAGGACATGGATATATCACCTATATCCAATATTTCAGACTTGTATGAATATCATGAACGTGATGAAGAAATGACAGTACCAAGTGATTATCCTAAGAAGCAGATAGAGGAAGTTGAGAAGATCTTGAAACATAGAATTGGCAGAAGTACAAGAGGAAAGGAATACATGGAATATCTAGTAAAGTCGAAAACAGACCGATTGAGGACTCATCTTGGATTTCTCAATCTAAGTTGGATTCATTCGAGGTTGGACCTAATACATGATTCGGGGAATCATTTCTTTTCAACCCTAGGTGTCTGATGCAGGAGCATCTTGGGTCCTTAGCAATCTTGCTCAACCAAAAATATGTTTACTTTCATTTCCAGTTTGTTCTCCGTCACTCAGCTTCTATTGCTTGGCATGCTTGCCGAGTTGCTCGGTCATGTTGGTTTTCTTCTGTTGCTCTGTCCTTCTTTGGCCGAGTGCTTTGTTGCTCGGTCATGCTTTGCCGAGTTGGTTTATTTGGGAGTTGGAGCTGCTGGCCGACTTCTTCATTTAATTTTCGTGGTTGGATTTATTTGGGATCTGTGTGGACCTAAATCTAGGTCTCAGCTTTGTATTTGAGCGCCGACTTCTCTGTTGGACTCTTGTATATATTCTTTTGTATGTTCTTAGTTTAGTAGAAAGTCTTAGAGCAAGAAGGAAAATGTTAAGATATTGAAGATCTGAGATATCTGTTGTAAGAAGATCAATTGTAATACACTGTGATTTATATGCCCGTAACCAAGAAGGGCTTACAGCCTGGCATGTATTGAGTTTGATCAATTAATGATAAAAGTTCTCTGTGTTTCTCTCTTTCACTGTGTTGTTTAATTCTGCATTGTTTCTGCAAGTTGGAGGGTTTTGGGTGTGCCCTAGGCCCCGTCTCCGTCCTATCTGCGTCAGTGTCCTTAGGAGTTCTCCCTTAATTACAATGTAGTAGGATGCCCTAAGAGTGGTTCTCTCTTAACTGCCACTGCAATAGGGTGCCCCTAGCGGTTCTTCCTCAACTACTTCTGCAATAGGGCGCCCTTACCAGTTCTCCCTCAATCATAATGCAATAGGGTGTTCTTATAGAGGTTCTCCCTTAACTATCACTGCAATGGGGCGACCTTTAGGATTCTCCCTTAATTGCAGCCTTGGGAAGCTGCTAGCAAGAGGATGTCCTTAGCGGTTCTCCCTAAATTACAGCGTATTAGGGTGCCCTTACAACAGTTCTCCCTCACTGCTACTGTAATAGGGTGCCCTTCACGATTCTCCCTTAATTGCAGCCCTTTTCCCTTTAATTAAATCATATCTTAAATGTCTATTAATAATCAAAATCACATTATAGAGTACTTAAATATATTGTTCACTATTTCTATATTACCAATTAAAATAAACTTCGACGGGTATGGTTGAACCTCCTGAAAGCTCCATTGGCTTGCCATTCCTTCATTCCTTGATTGGATGTCGTTGAGGTTCGCTTGATCATATTTCGCTTTCATATGTGGTGTTCCTTCTATTTCTGTTTCGGGTGTTGCTTCTAATCTATGTGCTTGACTCTTTTTTGCACACTTATGCCCTGGTTCCCAAGATTCTTTGCATCTGAAACATACACCTTTCTATAACACGTCATCTTTTTGTTTGAGGGCTTCCTTGCCTTGGCATTGGTGTCCTCTACTACACTATCCTTTGCAGAAATAACATTCTTTTTCTTTATTGTCTTTTCGTTGCCCATCATTTTCATATTGTATCTTAGTTTATTGATTTTTGGGTTTTTCCTTTGAAGTATTGGCTTCAACCTTCCTTGCTTTTTGTATTGCTTCTCCCAGTGTTTGAGGTTCTAGAGAATTTACTATACTTTGGATGGAGTCCTTAAGTCCTTCAATAAACAAATGTGTCTTCTTTGGGATAGATCAAGAACCATGACGAAAAGTTTTTGAAATTCATTGACAAATTCCTCCACTATCCCCTGTTGCCTATGTTGTGTAAGTTCCTTGAAGTACCATTCAGGATCTTGTTGATCAAACCTATTAATGAGTTTTTGAGAGAATTCTTGGTAAGAGGTTATGTTTTGGTGGCCTAGGGAGAGAAGCCCATTATGCCGCCATTCATGTGCTATCCCTTCAAAATGGAGTATGTTGAATTGGAGTGCATCCTCTTCGGTCATTGGCCTAAGGGTGAAGTAGGTGTTTAATTTTTGTAGCCAAGCCTGAGTCGTAATTTTCCTTTACCCATCAAAATTTGGAAGTATCACCTTGTTTACCTTATGTTTGAGATCCTTATTTGTATATCTTTTTGTTCTCTTAGGTGCCTCATGTTTTTGGCCTTCGCAAAATTCTGTAAATGTTATAAGCTCCATATCTCTGGTTCAAGGCTTGCATAGGGTCTAGCATTATCTATAGTGCTATTTGAAGGCTGATCTATTCCTTCTTCCCTTGGTTTTTCTTCCCTAGGTAAGAAGGGTGGTTTGGGAACTCTAGAGGTTGATGACTCATTATTTTCTGAATGGTTAGAGGTTATATCCCTCCCATTGGTAGAATTGTTCTTGAGGTTATTGATTGAGTTTCAATATTTTGCAAGGCTTGGAGGAGTGCTTGATTGGATTTTTCTAATATTTCGTTTTGACTCATAAGGGTCTGATTTGTTTGTTCCATTAAGTTTCTCAATTCATTGGCCATTTCATTTATGGTGGTTTTCTTCACTCTTCTTTGATAGGTTTGCATAAACTACTATTCAAAGGATGGTAGGATTATGCTATGATACCATTGTAATGTCCCCAGTTGGCGGGGTCAGGAAATAGGGAACTTTTATCTTATTCTGACTTCTTGCTTTGTCAAATAGTTGAATTAATGAAACCCAGTAAAGTTATTTCATCAAGATATTCAATGCTATTTCTGATATGAACTTATGCAATATTCATATGGACTTATAGTACTATCTGATATATCAATTTATTAAATATGCTATGAGTGTAATATGTAATGTCCCTTATAGAACAACTTAAGTCCCTCAATCAAAAGGATTGCAAGAAACCAATAATTTCTAGAGATTATATCGAATAGTATAAATGGCTATAGAAATCTGTTATGTCACCTTTGGTTATGTTCACACTTGAACTTAGTAACAATAGACTTGATTGTTGAACAACTCATACATTGATAGAAGAGGTTAGGATCTAATCAATGATATTACCAAAGACCCAAGTCTGACATGAATTTTAGGAAATCTGTTGTGACTCGTGAGTACTGGTACGATAATGAATTTTTACAAGAATATGAAATTGTTGTTCTTGAATGATGCTGCGATCCCACTGAATTTATAAGGGTGCTGGTTGCTAATGTTTTATTTGATGATTAATCCCCCTTTTTTTTATATCCCCTCCATCTCACAAGTTTTCTCTTATTTATACCTCCCAAGAGGGCCGATTCCAAAGAGGCATCCTTCTTCAGTAAGTAGTCACAACCATTCAAATATCTTCAAATCTCCTAGAGAGATGCCTCCCTTCAATTAATCAAACTCTTTAATTAATTGATAATTTATCTTCTATATAATGTCGCTTAATTTTGACTTTTTATTAATTGCCGTCATGCATGCTTGGTCGACATATATTATAGCTCTTTGTCTTTGAACATATAGTTATAATGTCTCTGTTTGCCATTGACACCTAGATATTAATCTTTCTGTCTATATGGTGCTGGGAGGATTAACAGTTGGTTAGCATATCGGTGACTAAGTCAATCAATATGGGATGTTTCCATTTCTCAATTAGCAATATATGAATTGCTATCTCTGTTTTAATCACTTCATTATCACTTATAATCATTACCTCCAGGAGTGGTCTTAGTCAACGATTTTTATCCATATGAATATGTTTTAGCTGATTAGATGTGTTTATTGCTAGTATCAAATTGAACCTTTCATATCGTCTACTTCCTTATATGATTCCTTATATCCCGATTCTTCCTATTGGCATATCTCAGATTGCAATATTCTCAAATCTCCCTCATGAGATTGTAATGGATGATCGGGATCCCACAGCGATTCGAAATCAAGTTACATTTATGTATTAATTACAAAATATTATTATTAATTTATTTAATACTTTATATGCATTATTATTATTTATTTTGTAATATATTATATTATATTATGATATAATTAAAATATTATATTATAATTATATTATTATTCATCCTGTAATTATATATATATATTTTTTCAAATATTAATTTATATTTTAATTCTATGATTTAATTTCTTATTTATTATGAAAGCTTATTTTGACAGGGACATTACAGTTCCCAAGGCTGGTTATGCTTTCCTTGTGTAGAGAGGATGCATGTAATGTCCCCATTCTTGAATCCTTCCCATTAAGAGCAGTAAGACACAATTGTGGACAAGGAGTGGGAGTCCTTGGACACCGTCATCAGTTAGGAGTTAGTAGAACTAGTTAGAAGTAATTGTATTTAGAGAATAAGAGATAAGGAAACCGTGAAGTCTTATAAATAATGCAATTTTCTAAAATAAATAAGGATTGATCCCAAACAATGATCATCATCACACTAAGTATGAAGAGTATCTGCATCAAGAAGACAATCAATCCTGCACAATGAATGCCATATGAAGAGATGATTGCCTATGAGACATCACCATATAGAACATTATTGTATGGATCAGGCAGGCAACATGTGCAGAAAGGATCATATACATCAGAAGTACATATGAGGACAATCAGCATGAGCATCAATCATCATACAATCAAGTAAGATGGCAATATCAATTGATTAAAAGTCAGCAACTCGTATAGTTAATCCAAGAGATTAAATGTTTTATGAGCAATAATAACAGGGTCGATGTAATAGTAACTTTTATATTGCTAAGCATCATCGAATTGCAGAGGTTGAAGATAAGGCATGATAATGATCAAAACCATCGATATAACAGCTACTATTATTATCAAACACTCCAAATCAATGGTTAGATAATTGATGACCAGCCATTGCAATAACCAGATGTTGATAGTATTTAAAGTCATCATGTGATCAATAATCATGAAAGATAGTTTATCGACAGCCTTAGTATTAGTTGAGTCGTGGCCAATCAGATAAGTCAGAAATTAATAAGAAGATAATTATCAATAATACAGCAACCACTAATAATAGGGAGATATCGATTAAGTGTGACCATAATTGGTTAAGGTATCGATATTAATAATAATCTATATAAGGCTTAGCAATTTCAATTGAGAAAACACGAAGACCATAATTACCCATCTTTATGCAATTAACATGTAACAATCAAATCAATCATGAAGGCAGCAATTATTAAAGTCTAATTATTAATGATAATAATCTTGAAGTAGTGCGATTGAAAGGAGGCAACTATGTAGAGACATAATACATATTTCTTGGAACACAACCTATCATTCTTTTGCAATGATATATAGAGTCATTCGATCTGATCATTCCAGAATCATTGGATAATTTTATTTCTATTTCATCCTTAGTGGATTCACTCTTATTGAGCAGACAACCTCTTGCTTTTGGACACATACTTGCATAGTGATATATATCAGACACATCGCCCTGGAATTGCAATAATATACAAGACAAATCAGACAAGCATCCATTTCTGAAGATCATATATAATTGCTACATAATTGGATATATCAGACAAGCATTCATATATAGATCGAAGGTCTTAGTAGGCTGATCTAAAGCATTATTACATACATTAACAGTCATAATCAGAAACAGAAAATTTTCATCACTATAAGCGATTGAGAGAACATACAACATACTAATATCGATATATTTGAAAGGGCTATAAGTAGAGAGATAACTTGAAGCATATTCCATATAGTCATATCAGAGATAGCAGAGTAAACTCCACCCTTGCAGATCAGAGATCATCATTGCATAATTTCCATCGAACATACCATAGACAGAAGTGATAATCTTCACATTTATTGCAATGCACTAAGTGCAGATATATAAATCAAAATCGTCTGCATATATCTAAGTATTAATCAGACATAGCAATGATACTGATATTAATCATATACTATAAGTGATATCAATTGTGTATCATATCTTTTATTCTTATATTGAGAAGTATTAACTATCATTATTTTAAGTATATATAGACTTTGTGGACAGAAGTCTCTTGCGATTGAAGTTAGAAAGTTTATTGCCACTCTTTCTTGAGTTGTAACAAAACCGGACATTACAAGTGGTATCAAACCTTCAATTCCCGCCATCCTGTGAAGTTGATGAGCAAGAAAGAACTTAAGACTTACTCCGCAAAAGATCTGGACAAAGTTCCAAGGACAAGCAAAACATGGGTGAAGGAGATCTTAACAAAAAGATGGATCAAATCTTTGCAGAGCAACACTCAACACAAGTTGGCACAATTGTTAGATATTTTAATTCCCATCGTGAAAAACATCTTCAGGAATAGAATAAAAGGAAAGAATGGACAAGATGGCCAACCACAAAATGGGAGTCCAGAGAGTAAAGCCTCTACATCAAGTTCAAGGCCAAGAATCCCCACTTTCACTTCCTGAAGTGAGCATTTAGAAGAGGCAGAACCAACATTAGTGGATTTACAAAATCAATTCAAACAACATTGGATTGATAGTGGCTTCCAGCTGAAATGTCCTTAAAAGAATACATGGATCTAAGGATGAAGCATCTACCTTGTAAAGGAAACAAAGACGGGCATTCAAAACTTAGAAGAAAGGTAGTTAAGCTGAGCTTTCCATACTTTGATGGTTCAATTATGATCACGGCGAGGGCATGGGTGCGAAAACTAGACACCTTTCAATTAATCCCAATGATAGAAGAGGCCATAAATATGCGGCACTCCATTTGGATGGAGTAGCCCATGAATGGTGGTATCATGAGATGAAAACTCTGGGGCATTCCAAGATTACATCCTATATAGAATTCACTGAAAGATAGATAGAGAGGTTCAATAACAAAGATCCAAAATCACACTTTAAAGAATTAACACAAGTCAAGCAGAGTGGGTCAATTGAGGAATATATCATGAAGTCCCAAAGAGTTTATGTTCTAGTCACAGACATATCCAAAAGGCATTTGGTTGTTCTTTTATGGATGATTTGATGGACCCATTAAAAGGTTGGGTCAAGGCACTAAACCTAAAGAAAGCAAGGTTAATTGACCTAGGCACTATCAAGAGCAAATCCTAGGGAACCAGAAAAAACTAAGGAACCAACTAATATAATAACCAACAAAGAGAACCCTAGAAGATTGAAATCAGATGAGGAGACAAGGCAAGAATTGAAGAGGAAAAAGTTAAGCTTCACTTGTATAGAACCTTGGGCACCAGGACATCAATGCATGGGAAGTGGACAATTCACTATTTTGAAGTTAGTTCCAACAATGAGGGAGAAGATAATAAAGATATTGAAAGTGCTAGCAATTATTCAGACGGTGATGACAAACCCCCTACTAGTACAAGGAAAAGTGGAACCATAACAACTTTGGATGGATCCCAACAAGGCATATTCTGAATCAAAACCAACATGCAAGGAAGGAATATAACCATAATCCCAGACAATGGATCTACACAATTTTATTAATGACACTCGTCACATCTCAAGGAATACCAAGTTGTGAACAAGAAGTTCTAGATGTTGAATTGGCCAATGGAATGATAGTGTAGTATAAAACTAATGTGTAGTAAAACTAATTTAATACCATCATTGGTTAAGGTATCGATATTAGTTATAATTAGTTTTATCCCTATTTCCTAAGTTGTAACAAAAAGGGCATTACACTTGGTTTTAGAGCTTAGATTCCTGCCATCCTGTGAAGTTGAAAGAACTTAAAACTTACTTAAAACTTACTTTTGCAAGGATAAAGCTCCAAGGACAAGCAAAACATATGTGAAGTAGAAGATCTTATCACAAAGATGGATCAATTCTTTGCAGAGAAAATAGACACTCAACACAAGATGGCACAATTGTTAGATATTTTAACTCACACTATGATAAACGTCTCTGGCAATAGCAACGAAGGAAAGAATGGACAAGGCAAGCAACTACAAAATGGGATTCCAAAGAGTAAAGCCACCATATTAAGTTCAAGGACAGGAATCCCAACGATCACTTCCTAAATTGAGCAATCAGAAGAGGTAGAACCAACGTTGGTAAATTTACAAGATCAATTCAGACAAGATTAGATTGAGAGTAGCTTCCTAGCTGAAATGTTCTAAGGATGAAGCATCTACCCCATAAAGGATATAAAAATGGGCATTTAGAACTTAGAAGAAAGGTAGGCAAACTGAGCATTCCATACTCTGATGGGTCAACAAAGACCACGGCAAGGGCATGGGTGCAAAAACTAAACACCTATTCTCAATTAAACCCAATGGCAAAAGAGGAGGCCATAAAATATTGCAGCACTCCATTTGGATAGAGTAGCCCATGAATGATGGTATCGTGGGATGACAATTATGGGACATTCCAAGAATACATCATATATAGAATTCACTGAAAGATTGATAGAAAGGTTCAATAACAATGATATAGAATTACACTTTAAAGGATTAACCCAAGGCAAGCAGAGTGGGTCAATGGAGGAATATATCATGAAGTTCCAAAGAGTTTATGGTCTAGTTACAAACATATCCGAAAGGCGTTTGGTCATTCTTTTTATGGATGGTTTGATGGACCCGTTAAAAGGTTGGGTCAAGGCACTAAACCCTAGCTCCTTGCAAGAAGCAATAAAGAAAGCAAGGGACATGGACCCAAACACTATCAAATTCTTCCTTGCTCTAGATGTATTAAATTTTAAAAAATTAAAAAATCATTTTCTTCAGAAACACCCTAGGGTTGTTAGTTGTGGAGAAATTTGGCTGATGCATGTTATGTTTGGCATTTTATCATTTGTGTTGACCATCATGCTTTAAGTTGCAAAGCCTTGGTATGGATTATAAAAGGTTATGTATTCAACATGAGTCACTTCTTTTTCCGTTATTTATTTGGCATTTTTCTCCCCTTTCTTTTCAAATAGGCTAAAGCTAAATAGATAAGGAATTGACCTTTCAATGCTGAAAATTGTCTCATGTCTATGAAGATTTCCATTCTTGGTGGCCCTGCACAGTGTATTTGTTGTGAAAGAACATTTAGGCTATCAACAAATTGGTCCTATATTCCTTGTACAAGATAGGTCCACTCAAAAATTGAAAATTCCTTATTGGATATGGTATCTTATCTAAAAATAGGACCTAGGGCTTGTTCCATGTCCTTTGTCTGAAATGAACTAGCTCTAGTATTTGAACTCAATTATATATTGAATGTCATTATGGAATTGCTTTGCTGATATTTGATTCTACCATTCAGACTAAAGAGAGAAAACTGAGCTGTTTTAAGCGTTTCAAGTTAGGGATATCTTACAACAATAACCGTAGCTGTAACTGCACTATGTTTCAAGTTAAGGATATCTTACAACAGTAACCGTAGCTGTAACTGCACTATCTTTCAGTGTTGGGCAATGTGTGTTCAACTGTCATTGAAATCCAATACTACTTGTCTTATATTTTTTCTGGTGTTTATAACTTGTAAGATATCTCAGGGCACAGTCTGCAATACTGAAGTTACATTTTTTTGTGAGAGGCTCAGGATCAAATATCTATTTTTTCCCCCAAGTTGTGGTATTTATGATTGTCAGTTCCCTATTAAAATCCTACCACATCTTGTCTTGGGAGTTCCTCCTTTTGGCATGGGACTATGCAGATTATATCCTTCATGTGCATGGCAGTTTAATGAAGTTCAGTGTGCTTGTACAATACGAAAACATTGCCGTGTCATATATCTTCATTTTATGTTATTAAAAAGTTCTACATAAAGATCTAAATGGTGTACTTCATTTCAATGTACATGGGTTGTTTCAAGAAATTAAACTTCATAGCTGTGTACTGGTTTCTGTTGAGACCTATGTTGCAGGGTTCAGACTCTTCTGGCCCGCACTGGGTGTGGGTGTGCACCTGGTGCGGGTGCAGGATGGGTGCACGCCCAGCCCTGTGGGTGCGCCAAGGTGTGCAACCCTGCGCATCCGGGCCCAGCCACAGGGCTGGGTGCCCACCCTGTACAATAATTAGAGGCATTATGAGCAATAATATAATTCATTGTTAGTTACCGCAAAACAAAGTTCAATTGGCAAGTAACTGAATTATTTACAGTGACATTCTCATTAGTCCAATCATAATTCCTTATTGGTCAGCATGTGGAAAATTTTAGTTCGCAAAATTGCAAATACAAACAGACTAATTTGCAAAGATCAAGACTACCTGGTGAATATTCAATTATATCCTGTTTGTGTTCTCTTGGCACAGAAATGATAAGAGCCTGAGCTAATGGTGCTAATAACTTATTTGAACCTTTGTCACATACAGAAAAAAGTAAAAAAGGAGCAAGAATCATGAAAAGGAAGATGTAATCTACCTTTGGAATCATAGAAAGAGATTCACAATCACTACAAAATTCTACAGATGTTGTATACATACACGAAATACAGGACAAATTATTGTGATTTCTTGTTGCAAGTGTCTAAAAAGCAGGGACCATTAGAATTTCAGTTCCATACATCACTCTTTAAATGCATTTTAACTATAGTGAGAGGCATAACATGTAAATAGTTCATTATTAGTTACTACAAAGCAAATTTCAGTTGGAAACCAGCTGACTAATTTATGGGTGACCGTTGCTACTTGATAATTCCTTACTGGTTAAGTATCCAATCATAATTCCTTACTGGTTAAGTATGCAGCAAATTTTAGTTGGCCAAAAACAGACTAATTTTCAAAGATCAAGACTGCCTAGTGTATACCCAATCATAACTAATGTGTATGTTTTATGGGCACCAAAATGACTAAAGCCTGAGCTAATGGTGATAATAACCTGTTTGACCCACAGTTGTCATACACATACAGATTTCAGAATAAAGGAAGATTAATGGGATTGTAAAAATGACTGAAAAAATGTTGAGCGTAAAGAGTACCATCAGTAATAGTAAATAATCAAGCAAGCAACTAACAAGTAGACATTACTAAAACACTTTTTGAATATTTTCAACTATCAATTGGCATTAAATATTCATCTTTGGCATTTGGCATTGATCAATGATCAAGTATCATACTAAGAAATGATTTAGTACCCATACGCACCCAAACCCCTAAAAAAAATTGCATGCACCCATGTACCCGATTCGTGTACCCGCATCCATCCCCGCACCTGTACCGGTAACTTAGATTGAGACCCTAGAAGAAACTATTATGTTGGAGTACCCGATTCGTGTACCCGCATCCATCCCCGCACCTGTACCGGTAATGTAGATTGAGACCCTAGAAGAAACTATTATGTTGGAGATAACACTAAATTGGTCTTTCGTCAGTTTAGAACATAAGTTTCTGTGAATGTGTTTTGAATGAATTTAGAAATTTATTCCTTGTGTATTTAGTACATGCAGAAAGCTATATATATTATCAATGATTGAATTATGAATATGATGTTGCTGATAACTGGCATCAACTTTATTGTAGATAGTGCCATCAGAACAGTGGAAAAATGATTTTTCATTATTTTTTGTAGTATTTGCAGGCTGCATATGTTTTCCTAGCTTATTCAATGCCTCTGTCTTCTTTGAATTCTTTGGAGTTTGATCCTTATACAATCATAAAATAGCTGGGGACGAGCTTAGTTCCTTAAATAGTACAAATAAGGAGATAAATGTTGATATTTTTATATTTTCTTTTAATTGTTGTGTTACTTTCAATGTGTTGACAGACTGCTTCTATTAAACCTGTTAATACAATTCTGTCAGTCCTGAGATGTTTGGAGAAAGCTCCTCGGCTACCATCACTAGACTGGGGTGGTCTTATTAGGTGTCTCATGCGATACAAGGATCAGATTTCTGCTAACCAGTTATCTCTTGTTCCTGACAAGCATTCATTGCATACATCAGAAGTACGAGAAGAATGTGTTCATTTTTCATTTGTGCATGCAGATCACATTTCTTCTTTGTTGAATTTCCTTAATGAGCTTTGTGAGATCTCAAGGTTGAAATTGCTTGAACATTCTTTGCAATGTGTCTTGTTACTACATATGGTAGACATGATAAGAATTTTCTCCCAAACTAGAATGCAGAAGTTTTTCAGTGGCATTATGGACTTCTTCAGTAGGCAGTTAATTATGGAAGCCCTAGACCACGACACAGAGATTGACAGTAGATTAAAAAGTTCTTTGAAAATAACCTTCTGGAAGAGCCTTCATAAATGTCTGACAGATCTTTCCCTTCCATCATTGGAGATTTATTCACAGTCGATAAAGAACTGCATGCAAAGCTTGTTTCAGTTGTTACCTTCAGTGCCATCTAATTTTTCTGAAATGAGAAACACTATTCTTTTAAATGCTGAAGAGGAGTGGTTACAGGCTATTAAGTGCTTTATGGACGCTCCAAAGGAATGGCTTGTAGATATTCTCCAGGTATAACATTTCTTAATGGAATTTGACATAGATGAAGCCATGCACATTCATTAATGGCTTTTGATTGTATGCAGATTGAAATAAAGGATTCTGAAGAAAGAGAAAAATACACAGTTGCAATGAAGAAAATAATTTTTGCTAAAGCTAGGCTTGTTGCCAATAATGTCATGTCACACTTGGAGCTAGGAAAAGTTCGATCTTATCTTTTGAATGAGAAATCAGATGGTCAGTACATTTTTGCATGGGAAAGTATTTAGTTCTGTATTAATTATTGAAATAGCATATTCTATGCAGTAAATTTTGTTGGTTCTTACTAGTGTTCAACAGGAAATGTTAAGATTCTAGTTTTATTTTGACAATTAAATTTCAGATAACTGGAGGCTTCTCATGGAGGTTGCCATGGCATTGCGCCATACAACAAATGATGTCAAAAGGAAGTGGCTGCTTGATACAATAGAAACGAGCTGTGTTTCCAAATATCCTTCCACAGTGAGCATGGCAGCCCTCTTCTATGAAGAAACTTTAATCATCTTCTTTTCTATTCATTTATTGTCTAGAAGTTTTCTTGGTTATTGAGTAGTATAGTATTGTACAATTGTTATGAAAGCATAGATAGGTTCTGTTCAAAGTTTATACATGCTTCTTGATTGAGATGACATGAACATTTGAATTGAGAAAAGCAACCTTGACCTGCTTACATATTACTTGTCTCAATTGAAAGTGATATTTAATATTTGGTTTCAAGTTAGGAATAGGACTATTCCTTCATCTATAATTAGAAAAGTATGGTACAAGTTAATAGCTGTAGCTTCTGGATTAGACTATGTGAGTTTTTTATTCATGTTTCAGCTCACACTCCATGATCCTTCATTTTTGCACTCTTAGCTTTCTATTATCCTGATGATGGATCACCAACTGTGATCCAAAATGTTGATTTAAAAGCTCACACAATCTAATCTAGAAGTAACAGCAATAATATTATGGATTGTGGAAATCTGATATCATTAATAATAGGAGTTTATCATCATTATATTTCTGTGTTTTCAGAGATTTTTTATTACACTTGATGGCATGACTGATGGTTGGCATGGTTGGATTGTTCAGGCATTGAGATTCGTCGGTCTACTTACCAGCAGTTGGTGCCCTTTTGCTTCATGTCTTACTTTGGATCCGAATTCGGTATTGCAAGACCTTCCATTCATTTGTTCTTCATTGTTTTTGGATGACAGTTGGAGTCCCATTCTTGGTACTGTTATAAACAAATGGTTAAGTTTAATAGAACGACTCCAAAACTGGCAATCATCTGTGGATGTAACTTCTGTAGAATCCATAGAGAAAGATGAAAAGCAGGTTTCTAGCATCCTTCTGGAAATTTCAAAACAGACATGCATTGCCCTGAAAGATCGGTTGCCATTTGAAGTTCAGTTTAAGCTTGCCAATATTTCTATATCTTAATTGTTATGGTATTCGAAAGTCTTCACAAAGTACATATGTACAAATCTTGATTCAATTTCATGGCAGTTTAATCAATCAATATTGTTTCAAAAGGTCTCAAAAGATAACCAAAAGGGACATGATAGTATAAATGATATGGCTCACCAACCTTAAAGAATATCATGTTACCTGTTACATCCACGTTAATTTGCATCTGCTTTATGGTAGCTGGTTAAATGCATTTTCTTTCACAGAACTAAAATTAATAGTGACATGTATAGTAAACCAATAATGCAACTGGTTAAATCTGCCTGGTGCCTGGTGCCTGGTGCCTGGTGCATACTGGGAAACTTATGCATGTTCTTGCATCCATTGTAATGTACTGAAATATACTTATAGTAATGGTGTCTTCCATCTCAGTTTATGCATGCAAGGTAAACAAAGCTGGAACATTTGAATGAAGTTTCCTTTTCCAAAGTTTAACAAATAGTAATCTTCATTCACACACTGCCACATGAATTTTAAAATGATCCTTCCTGTCTGCAGTTCTATTCTTGGCAAGTATTAATCTGAGGATTATTACATCTACAAGATTCTGTGTGAATTTAACAGTCACTGACGTATAACTGCTCTCCTACAAATTTGAATTATCAGCATCACATCAAATAAAATCATATATTCTCTCAATACAATAATCAGTACAACTTGCACTCTTGAGAGAGAGGTCTGAAATTCAAATCCTGCAGGGTATAAGGTATGAACAACTTATTTGTAGCACAGTAGGTGCAACCTGCATGGGGTACGGGTAGTTCCATTTAAGCCATCTATAGACCATAAAATAGATTGTCTGATATCATGGACTATAAAGGGATCCATTTCCATTTCCACAATGTAATTAGACCAATTTGATATTCATATAATTTCATTCCAGTGCATATAATATTAATGAAGTGTGTGACACACAAGTGGTTCTCATACACAATTAATTTGGGATGGGCGACCTCTTGGAGGTCCTGTTGTTTTAATTTTAACAGCATTTGATTGTTTCAACTGAACTATTTGTATTTTTATGGACGGATTCATACCTACAGGGATGTGTGGTTCTCCAGAGTAAATAAAATTTGACTTAAAACTATGTAGTTAAAATACAATACATATCTTAGCATAAAAGTAAATATGGCTCTGCTCTGTAGGAAAATGCGCAGTTGGTCGATCGAAAATCTGGATAAGCAGATCGACTTCTTCAATAATACCTAATATGCTACTGCTTTCTATAACCATAAGGCTTCGATTGGCGACTTGGCAGAATAGTCTTCCCCTAGGATTCTTCCTAGGGCTTCTCCACGGGAGCTGTCCTTCCCAGTCTGTGATAACCCTTGGATTCCAGCGTCGATGCAAAATGCAAAAAGGGCAAAAAAACTCTAGGAAAAATGTTCTAACCTCGGCTCGCCCTGCCCATCAATCAGTTTTCAGCATTCCCCTCAATAACAGCTTCTATCATCTACAAAGACCGAAGGAATATGTTAACGCTTTGGGTAAAGAAGTACGAAAGCGTTCTGAGGTTCAAAGTAGGGTTAAAGTTCTTCCGGAGCGATCTTCTCCGTTGGGTGTTAAAGCGACCTACACTCCACACCGTCGTCCACATTTGAGAAACCCTTTGCCCTTCGATGTGGAAAATAAGATGAATGTAGCACTCAGAAAGAAAGCTAGGCTTGGAAATAGTAACGACATTTACACTCCGCCACATAAAAGGAAGCTTGTCTCTCTTTCAAATAACTTAAACCAGTCCAAATTTCAAAAGGAGCCGGTTGTTTCCTCGAAACCTAGATTACTTCACATTGAAGATAATCCACCTCAATATCAACCCATACATAACCAGTGCACGCAAGTAGTAATTAATCCTATATTCGCCGATGGAATGTCTAAACATTGTGCAAAATATGGAGTTTTTGCCAAGTGGCTTGGTGATGGCTGGTCTTCGTCCAGTATTGCTAAATGGTTTTCTAACAGCTTTCAAAATCAGGTAAGTATTACGATTCTTAAAAATGATTTCCTGTTTATTGAATGCAAGAATGTAGAGTTAAAAAATAAATTTTTAGAGGGTAAATGTCCAGACTTTCGCAATTATGGCTTCTTATTTCTGAACTGGTGCCCTAAATTTGATCCTAAGGAAGTTAGTAATTTAAAAATAACCCGATGGGTCTCCCTTCCAAATCTCCCAGTGGAATTTCTCCATAGCCAAATCATTAAGGATATAGCTAGCAAACTAGGAAATTTCATAGATTTAGATCATTCATTCCTAGATTATTCGAGTGTCAAAGTTGCGATTAGAATATATAACTATGTTTCTAACCTAGACTCTCTTGAATTAAAATCTGACCAAGGTAGCTATTTTATTAACCCCCAATTTTGATCTCCCCTAAGACTATCTAAAACTCCGGTTAGTATGCCATTAGCTGACCCTTCGGTCGCTGTCAAATTCAATTTGGACAATGGTGGTTTTTATCTTGAAAATCAATTTTCTAGAAAATGCATCCGCCCTGAGTTGACCCTAAATGTAAACCTAGATAACAAAGACAGTAGCATAGAGGGATTCAATGAATCTATGAATGAGGATAGAATTGAGGCTGGTAGTTTAGCTGACTCAGAGTTTCTTTTCTCTGAAGAGGAAGGGTCCTTAATGCAAAACATACCTATCATGGTTGATGCTCTGACGGTTCCACCTATTTGCCCTAAATCAGCTGGGGTCTCTCCGGTCCCAAATATGATCTTTACTCAAGACATTTTGTATGGGTTTGTAACTAAAACTAATGTTTCGATCCCTAATACTAGCCAAGAACATTCCTTGACCTGTCAGAACCATCTCCCTCTAGAATCAAAATATTATGCTTCACCTCCCTAGAATACGGCCCCTCTTACATCAAAAGATAAAGTTAGAATCAATGTAAACATAATGGATCAAGTTAAGCCAAGTAACACTTTTACAGAGGTAACTAAGGACGTTTCGGCTGTCTTTTCCAGTACAGGTAGTAACCCCAATAGTTTCATCAAATCCCAACAAGCAAAAACATCTCAAATTTTGGCAAACGCCTTCGAATGGTAAAAGTGTATTTGAAGATACTGATTTTGTATCTCCAAATGAAGCCGGTTCTTTACTGAAATCAAGGGCAAATATTCTTGCAGAAGATAGTTCCATTTTAAAGGGTGGCATTTTCCCTCTAACCTCACCTTCCCCTAGAAGATCGAGTCTGGATGATGGGAGTGATGCAGTAACCCACGATAAATTGGAACCATTGGAATTATCTTCTCCTCATTCTGATTCTCTACGGACCGTTTGTTTTGGAGATACAAATAGTTTGCCCTATCCGCCTATTGCTTTAACCTTACCACCTATGGATGATTCTGTGGGTGATCTAACCATAGAAATAATAGAGGATGCAAACATAATCATGGAAGAAGTTAGGATTATCTCAGATTTTGTAGGAGAAAGTCTTGTAGATGAACTGATGAATAGATTTCTGGATGAAATTTGTGATGAGGAAGAAGTTGATCAGCAAAGACATCTCTTGATTAAGGAATGCTTGGGGTAGGTCTCCCCTCTTACAGAAGTAGAGTTACAATCCTTCTTAGAAGAAGAAGATAAAATTAATAAGGACATTATTTCAAACCTAGGTCTAGATTCTTCCTTTCCTAGCAAGGTTTCTCCGGATTGTGCTAAAATCCTCCGTAAGCGTGGGAGGAAATCTTTTAAAGAATTACGAACCCAAGCTGGGGCTGCTAGTGGCCAGGTGAAATTAACTGATATTTTTAATACTAGGAAGGGGAAGTTCCTTCCTAAGTTAGTATGAATTTCCTAACATGGAATGTTAGAGGTTTGAATGCCCCTAACAAACAACGCATTCTTCTACACTGTATTTCTAAGTTTCATCCAGATATTCTCTTACTTCAAGAAACCAAACTAAACCAATTTGGATATAATTTACTTAACAAAAAATAGGGGTTCGAGAAGTTTGTGGTGTTCCAGCTTCTGGAGCCTCCGGAGGAGTAGGATTTATCTGAGATCCTAGATTTGTTTCTCTTTCAGATTTAGAGGAACATGCCAATTGGTGTTGTGGTAAGGTATCCAGTCTTAGATCCAACACTAAACTCTATGTCATTAATATCTATGGTCCCATTTTAAATAAAAATAAGGAGAAAGTGAGGAAGGAAATTGAAATAAAATTTAGGGAATTTGGTCAAAATATAGTAATAATAG
The DNA here is from genome assembly GCA_018584345.1 of Thuja plicata. Classification (NCBI taxonomy): domain Eukaryota; kingdom Viridiplantae; phylum Streptophyta; class Pinopsida; order Cupressales; family Cupressaceae; genus Thuja; species Thuja plicata. Next base: position 988,240 of record MU224349.1, on the reverse strand, counting down.
GAGGAGATTTTAATACCATTACAAAGAGTTTAGAAAAAAGGGAGGCTCAGCCATTCTATCGAAAGCTGCCATGCACTTTAATGACTGGATTAATAAGAATCAGCTATGTGAGATAGCTACAACTGATGATTTTTATACATGGAATAATAGAAGGAAAGGTTTTAGTTTTATAGCTGAAAAATTAGATCGTTTTTTTGTTAGAGGAGACTTGTCTCTACTTCCATTTACATTATCAGCGAAGGTTCTTTCATTCTCAGGTTTTGATCACTTTCCGGTAGAATTAAAAATTATAACTGATAGAAGTCTAGAAAATTGTCCTTTTAAATTTGAACAGATGTGGTCAAAAGAGGAAGGTTTTTTAGAAATGATTAAGGACTGGTGGGAGGAGATTGCTATTACAGGATCTAAGCTATATCAGATAGTTAGTAAAATGAAAATCATCAAACTTAGATTAAAAGCATGGAATAAAGAGAGCTTTGGCAATATTTTTCAGACAAAATTGTCTCTAGAAACAGATATGCAAGCCTTAAATGATTTGGTAATGCTAAAGGGGATGGACGTGGCCCGTTATGAAGAAGAGAAACTTCTTATGAAGAAATATGAGGATGTATTAGCTAAAGAAGAGATCTACTGGCGGCAGAAATCTAGGGAAACTTGGTTAACTAAGGGAGATAAGAATACAAATTTTTTTCACAATAGTACCAAGCAACGAAGAAGTATTAATAGGATAACATCTATCAAAGGAAAAAATAGTAATTGGGTCGAGGATCCAAATGAAATAGCCAAGGAAGCTGTAGAATATTTTAAGGAGATTTACATTAAGGATGCTCTGCCAATTTCAGATTCTAGTATTCTGAATTATATCCCAAATATTATTTCTAAGGAACAAAACCAACAGTTGATGGCTAGAATCTCTAAAGTAGAAGTGGAAACCACTCTGAATAAAATGAACCCAGATAAATCCCCTAGACCTAATGGCTTCCCAACATGTTTTTTCCAAAAGTGCTGGCACTTTATGGGAGATGAGATTACAGATGCACTAGATGGTATCAGGAATTCAGGGAACCTACTTAAAGAGGTTAATAATACTTTTATAACACGTATCCCTAAAAAAGAAAACCCGAAAACTTTCAATGACTTTTGTCCTATTGCTCTCTGCAATACCTTATATAAACTCTTCTCTAAAACTATGGCAAGTAGACTCCAAAAACTTCTCCCATATATCATAAGCGAGGAACAGTCTGGTTTTGTTTCAGATCGCTCAATTTATGATGGTATTATTA
>MU224349.1:953384-976309 GCA_018584345.1 Thuja plicata | reverse complement strand
CCCATCAAGCTCAAAGGCCCTAGAATACAAATTGCTTTCGATTCGCCCATCTCGGGGCCCAGGATTAAAAGTGTTCTTCAATCGTCATAGCCTCTAGTTGTTAGGGTTGTTCTCAGAATCTTGGGCAAAGAATGTGTCAATAACCAGGATAGACATAGAGTCAATTCGGACATCCCTGCCTTATTTATAGCCTCAACCCTCCAAGCTGGTACCGACAAACTCCCCCTTGGTATACTTTGCAGAAGATTGTTTAAGATGTCTTACTTGGGAAAGTTGGACAAAGTTCTAGCTAATATCCGGGATGACCTTACCATTCCTAAGCCATGTTTTTATGATCTATCAATGGTAGGTGGGAGGCTTGTACCGGCCTTCCCTGTTTTACAAATTGAGGACGTAGAACTCTTTGTGGCTTGGGTGCCCACAATGAGAAGAAATTTAAATTTTCTTTATAGCTTTTTTCATGTTATACTCTCGGATGGAGCGGACTGGATAGACACTTTTATTATGGAAGATCAAGTAGGCAATTGAGAATCTAAGGGTGAACTAAGCACCAATGTTGATATACCTTTTCCGAGGAGACATTTTAATGTTGACAATGACTCTCTCTCCTTGCATGATGAATGAAGTTGTGGAAGTACTTTCCAAATATGTAAACCATTTAGATTTGTCCTCGCTGTATGCTTTTCATCTCAGAATCATTTCCGAAGAACATCATGTTAAAATTGAAATTTTGATATTAGAAGATCTTCAAAGGTTTTAATAGCAGGATTTGGTTGCATTCAATTCTTTTCTAGTCCTATAAGAATCATGCCAGAAGGATGTAATATGGTTTCAGGTCAGAATTTAAGGTATATTGGCTTTGAAGAATTAAGAGTGAGTATAGTTTTGAAGGTATACTGGCTTCTGGGGATAATAGTAAGTACAGTCTTTCAAAATACTCCCATTATATGTTTAAAACTATGCGCATTAAGTAGTGTTATTTTTTCTTATAATAGTAGTATTAGCAGGTTCAACTAAATCGATACCTAATGTCGATCTTTTGTAAGATAATATTTCAAGCTGACAGATATTTTATTAGCAAGATTTGGCAAGCAATTTGTGTTTGCAGGTAAAGCAGGTTTTCCAAATTAGAGATCGAGACAAGGATCCAACATTAAGGGTTTTCACCTCAGCACTTATCGAGACTGTGGAAAATTTTCAAACCGCCTCGCTTGTGCTCAAACTTATGTTAACAAGTATTTGAATAAGTCCTTCTGTAAATTTGTAATTAGGCAGGATTTGGATCTGTAAAGGAGGGAATGCCTTCATTATTATAGTCAATGTATTCTGTATTTTGGACTTCGGTCCCGAGCAAGACTGGAGTTTTTCTTCTCCATTCTTTCCTACCAGTGCCCGCAGGAATGGAGAAACTTTTATGTAAATTTATAAATTAATAAAATTATTTGGCTTCAGCCTTTTACCGATCAAAAAAAAAATACAATACAAAACATTAATTTTATAATTATTTATAAAGATATCAATTTTTTATTTTAATAGAGTTTTTGGTATCTATTTATTAATTGGAGATACTATACTTGATATCAAAGTTGTTTTAAATATGTTGAACTCATTAATTTACAATTAATTATATAAGATTTTAAAGTATATATATTCTTATATTATATAAATGAGGCATATTTTTCAATTAATAAAAACCTATCTCTTATCAGTTTCTGCCATGGCATGGAATTATAGTGACCATGGTGTAGAACAGTTATTACTAGTTCTATCTTGCTGTCAACCATATTATTTTGAAAAATATTTACCATTCATATGTTGGTTGAGAATTTTAAGCAATATGAACGAGGACTTGGCGAACACATTCTAAGCTTTGACAGCTTTTGTGGCTGGTGTGGGCCCGTTCCTTCGGCCTCAGTTTTTGTGTAAACAATAGTCGACATTAAATGTTTGAATTCAAACTATTCCCATGCGGTGGCAGGTGGATACCCGTAATCATTTAATTTTCATCTTCGTTAGGCTCTAATCTTTGTTTTGCATACACGTTTACGTTTCCCGGCCATAACAGAAAGATCCTGCCACTCGAAACAGGGCTTCCATGAAGATTTACATTTGATAATGCTGACAATGCTCCGTGGCAACTGATACCATATCCATGGTTGATTCAGGGTCTTATAGAGACCGTTATTCCATGGACACAGCAACCATGATATTCTGTGTGATGAACGAAAAGGGAAGGATTTCAAGGAAAGATGCACTGTCAATGATATAAAGGTGGGGGTTGGAGGCGCATTCATTTTCTCAAGCTTGTGAAGAAGAATTTAGGAAGGTAGAGAAGGAGGGATTCGAATTCAATTCTTTATCCACTTTGCAATTCGTCTTTCAAAATCTCTCAAACAGTGTGAGTTTACTAGAAGTGCAACCTTTCTCTCTTTAGCTATGTGCTATATATATCAAGATTTATGCATTACATAAATGGCAAAATAATTGAAATTTGAGTTGTGGTGATAGGCAAAGGAGATGATGGATGGTGGAGTAATGTTGTTTTGTGTGGGTTCATCTGAGGAGATGAGGGAGTTCACCCCACTTAATTTCCGTTTTGACAATGTTGGAAATTGACTTCAAGATTTATTATGTTGCTGCCAACGCGCTCCATTAAATCTGTGCAAAAGTTTATGATAGGGTTTGCGAAATGCTAAAAGAAAATGAGACAGTAATAGTTTGCCAGATTTTGCAAACTTTGACAACATTCTCCCAGCATGTGAGCAAATGAGAGCTTTGGAACAGGGTATATAAATACATCACAGTACAAACAATAAGCAAATTTTGGACATGATTTTGTGGCTGCAACTGCCTGGTAGACATGCATGCAAATTGTGTACTCAGACAAAGCATGTGAACTGTTTGACAGAATACCTCCAAGAATTGTTTGACAGAATGCCATGATTGCATGATACGGAGATGTATGTTGGTTTGCTGGGATGAATCTAGCTTCTTGTTTTGGCTACCAATAGTTATTCAGATATCACTAAAAATTAAAAGCATATCACAAGTATATTTGAGTTTGTTACAGAGTCACAGACCCGTTGCCCATTGGGTTTATTGAAGCCAATGAACATAAGTATAAATAGGATCAAAAGCTAAGACCATTCCCTAAGTTATATTATATAAGATTTGTGGGATCCAGTAGGAACATGGGAAGAAAGGGTATTAGGTTTTATAGCTGTTGTGTAACATATCAACCCCGTGCTACACAAGTGAATGAATGAATGAAGAATTTTAATGACGTCTATGACACCATCAGTTTAAGGGACCATGAAACACATTTCTCCATAGTCTTTTTCATATTCGATCTGCTGTGTATCTTGACTGTCAAACTAGCTGTTGCTTGATCTTATCCTCCTCAAATAAACTGTGCAGGCTGCCATCAATCAGAATGTCCCCGAACTAAGCCCAAATGGAAGAGGCTTAGTCTAATGGAGGAGGCTTTGTCACTGCTCACTTACACAAGTGTCAAACTTTTAATATTTTCAAAATGTCTTCACGTTATAAAGAGTATCATTATAAAAAGAATGTTCCGACTAAGAAGTGAAAACACTCTTTTCCTAATTTACACAACCATCATTCAATCACATGATAAAACCATGAAAATTCAACGTATATCAATTGTCATCCGTCATTAAGCTAACAATTCAAAGTACACTATAGTATAAAACATTCATCGGCTTACATTAGCAAGATTAGCACTTGATATAATGATATTCATTTTCCTATTGAGATAAGGGCATATGTTTCGAAAGTGACAAATCATCAAATTTTGTGAGCAAAATTTAGCATGTGGATGGAATAAGGAAGATCATGCAATAGGATGCATTGTGCTGAGTGCTTTCATGATTGGTAAACACTCAATATTCACAAATAACAATAAGATTAGGGACAAATAGTAATAGTCAATGCAATGTTCAAATGGTATTTGCAATATTTGCATTTGCTAGATGAGAATCAAACAAGAAAATAGTTAATTGTTGCATGTCATTGCATGATCCAATCAATAAAAACTACTATTTTTTTAAACATTGGCAATAGATTGTCTTGAATTCATTAGACAATTTTAAATTTTGAATGTTGGAGTTGACTACATTAATAATAATCCATGGTTTTTGGCCACTAAAAACTCATTATAAAAAGTAAATAGTAGTTTTGAGTAATTATTCAAGGTCTTATTGGCCTATATATATATATATATATATATATATATATAATGAATATGTATTTTATCTATAAAGATGTAATAGCTATCATTGAAATTATTGAAAAATGTTGTTCTCATACCATTTCCTTGTGCTTTCTTCCTTGTTGTGAGTGTGTTCTCTCATGTGTGTCTTTCACTATGACTAGGCATACCTTCATTTGGTACCTCACATTATAGTTGTATTAGATTTGGTGTCATGGCCTAAGATTTGTCTTTTGGAGAGATGAATGAATATTACAACATTGACTAAAGTTTCCAACCAAGAGATTTCTACCCTCCATAAAATTTCAAGATGGGTGGCAAAAGGTAGTGTAAATGTGTCCCAATGTGATGGTCATTGTGTATAATGATTGTTGTGGAATGAAAAAATGGAAAACAATGGAGTTATTGCCAATAGATGAGGAACTAAGCACTTAGAATGAAAAATCTCAAGAAAATGATCACATACTTGTCAAACATACCTTTATAGCAACACATTAGAGCTTATAAATGGTACATAAAAAATATGGGTATGCTCAATGAGTATATGTTACAAATCCTCTTTTTTCTTACACAAATGTTGCAACCATTCAGCCAAATGGTTTACTATTGAAATGAAGCTTTTATTGAATCCTAATACTACTCTTTAATTGTCAATGGAGGAAATTAATTTGATTGTAGAACGAAGGGGAATTTATGGGAGGTGAGATTAATGGTTTGGGTAATCTTGATTTGGCACAAAGAGAGCTTGCTCCTTAAACATGTGTTAGACCTTAGATTATTTATGTTAATATCAGAACCTTTGTCATAATTTTAAGAAAATCACTTTTCCTTTGAGAAAACAATATGTCCCACCATGGAATGATTTGACCAAATAGAATAAAGTTATGTAGCATGTATACAATTATAATCAATTTCGTTGCATTGAATTAGTAGATTAACCATTGTATAATTATTATATGGGATGGAACAAGTTGTAGGGTTCTCTAACATGTCCTCTAATTACATGATCAACATTATCTTATAACATATGAGAGCTCTTATACTTCAATAGATAATGTAACACAACATTCCAACACAACCATAGAGGAAAAGGCTCCACCATTTTTTGGATATCATTATTAAGCTATGTATTATTAAGACCATTGTGGTATTCAATAGAAATAATAACAATTATTGATGTCACTAAGTTCCTAAAATTCTATATGAAAGGTGCCCCACAACAAGAGGCCACAACAATGAACTAGCCAATAGTGTATCTATAAGAGCTTGGAAGCTTTGACAACACCTATAAAGTACAAGAGTTTATAATGTTTCTTTTCAATATCAACATATGCTAGGCATGTTAAACCAATAAGACATGGGGTATCTAGTATGCAGTAATATCAACCAATAAAACAATGTTATTATGATAATCTCTATGGAGCCTCATATGTCTATACACAATATTAGATCACATTTTTAGCAAATGATTGATGCGTCACTTGGAGAAAAAAACATCAAACAATCCTTGTGGGTTGCAAGAGTATGCAACATGGTAATTTGATATAATCATTTCTAACAAATACATGCTTGAGAATATAAACGTGGGGGCCATCTAATGGTTCATGAAGGCCCTAAAACATTGCATGGGGTTTCTTAGGAGTTACATGAGATATAGGACCAAGAGAATATTAGACAAGATTGATTCTATCTCAAGCTACTAATGTATGCTAATAATGACTAAACTTATGAAGGCCATTGGACCAAAAACAAGATTAATGGCTACCATTCTCTTTGCTAAACTTACATTATACAATTGTAAAAAGCGCCAAAATAGAACTTATAAAAGATTAATATCATCGTAGGGGCATAACATCTAACATGAGGGCAAACAAGAAAACAAAAGACTTAGGCCTAACTTATTGTCAAAAATAATCTTTTGAATATCTTTAAGCCTAAAAATAACTTAGGCTTTGTCCCTTAACAATGAGGCTTTGATGAGAACCTAAACTTTTAATTGACAAATTAATGATTGGTATCTTATTTTAGTCTTAAATTCGTAAACAATATGAACGATCTGACTCATTATTTGAGCACATGATATTACAAACTACACAAAAATAGATGCAATGACATTACATTGGAATCTTAGAACTCTAGTAATAAGGATTCCCTTCACTAGTCAACAACTAGCACTATATAATCTTAATAAAATAATTTTTTTAAACTTTGTTAATCCCTGAAAGGGATGATTGAACTCTAATTAATTTTAAATTTATAGATAATCTAAATATTAAATTAAAGTTTAATCAAAATTGATTGGTTTGAGCTCCTAAATTAAATTATGGTTCATACTAATCATGTTTTTCATACTATTATCATGATTGTGTCGTCGCTTGGAATTGGGTTAGTCTAAATATAATCATTTGAATTTACTCTATGCAATTCTGGAATCAAAAGCTCAATCAAAAGCATTCCTAGTCTAAACTATTTATGATATAAGATATTGTTATGAAATGTGATATAATTATCTATCATTTGGCCTTGATACTAAATTTAATTTAGGTATTTGGGGTCATAATTCATAAGGCTCCAAGATTTATATCCTAATACTAGTTTAGTTAAAAAAAAATGGGGGGGAAGGCAAGGGAATTAGATTTGTGTCCCTCTTGGGGAGCTCCCCCTCAAACGTGGAATTTTAAAATAACAATGGGCATAGGAATCATTTCTTGGGTTTCTTCACGTGTTTCCAAATTAGTCCTATTATAGTCTCATATCACCCTAACTTTAATAATGTTATAATTTTAAAGGAAAACTATGTGCCAATGCAGTTCTTTTGGGTTGGTTCAACCTAAAGCTTGATATCTACATACATTTCCAAGAAAGACTAGTCAATGCGATGATTAGTTTAGGAAGATATTTTTACAACCTAGACACATAGCTGACATCATGTAATCTACATAGGCATGATGGTAAAATAAGTTTTTAGGTCTGAAATCTTATTTTTTCAATAATTTCAAGGGGGACTATATCTATTATTTTAATATTCTCTTTTAGGTTGTAGTCCCATAAATAATTTATCTCTAATGTTAAAGGTGATATGTCTTTTATCTTGATGTGCTTTTGGATTAAAAAGTGTAAGCTTTATTTGCATCAACATCTCAGATCACACTCTATGATCCATCAACAGGATGAAAGAGTTGTAGATGGATCATGCAATCTAATCCAAAATATTGATGCAAATAAATTTTAGACATCTTAATCCAGAAGCATTGCAAGACAATAATGATGGGTTGTAGAAATCTAATGTGTCTTATAGGCCTTTTGTTTTATTCAGTGTATATGTGAGAAACAAGATTTAAATGCAAAAACCAAGAACATTTATGCCTTGCCTCTACATATACCTTCATTTGAACTTGATAAAGAGGATGAAGCACTCAAAACATTGATTTATCTTCAATGATCTTCCAAGGATCTAATTGGTGTGTTTAAGTGGATAAGTTGATGGTTTATGGTTTCTCTTCAATTTGACAACATGAGTTTGGAATGGAGAGGGATTATTCAAATGTATTTAGGATAATTCTATTTATAGATGTTGGGAATGGAGGATCAAGGGCTAAGATATTATTTGAGGGGTCATTGTAATTTTGAATTTCCTTTAAATGCAAGCATGTGATTGGGAAACTTAGAAAGAGAATAAAATATATTTGGATGGCTAGGATTGGTTTAGCTAGATGTAAGGGATGAGATTGAGAGGATAGGACCAGTTGCTTATAGTCTAGCTTTTCCAACTAGCCTGTCATGCATCCATGATGTGTTTCATATTTTTGTACTGAGGAAATATATTTACGATGAGTCCCATATCATAGATTGGGATGTCTTGCAGGTGGAGTCGGATAGGAAGCTAACTTTGGAGCCCATCCACATTTTAGCTTACCAGACGCTGACTCTTCGAGGTTGAGAGCTGGACCAGGTTAGGGTCCAGTGGGATTGTTATGACGAGGTTAAAACATCATGGGAGGACGCAACACAGATGAGATCTCAGTACCCCCATCTTTTTGATGAACTCCAGGCAGAATTTCAATTCTATAGGGGGAGGGTGTGAGGCCCTACCCCAAGCCAGTCATAGCACTTCATTTATTTTCAATGATAGACTTACTATTTGATACACTATTTTGATGCATTATGAATTTAGACTTTATTTGCCAAGGATTTTATAGCATTGGATATGATGCATTCTATTTTATGTTGATTTCAGTACTTATGTTGATGAGGTTATGATACATTTATGCATGCAATATGGTTAGTTGACTTAAATGATTGTTATGATGATACAATTGAGTATTGTATTTCATATTAAATTGATTCTAGTCATGTTGAGTTATGATTTGGATTAGATTAGATGTTACTTGGATGGTATGTGACTAAATGGATTTATTTCATATACTTATGTATATATACATGTATTTTCATGAGGAATTGCTTGGAAAAAATGTTAATTAGTTTCTAGGATGTTGAGCTATGATTTAATTTTGAGAATATGTTAATTAAAATATTATATGTTTGAATGATATGCTCCCTCTTACATTTATATACATACATGTGATTTTTCTTGGACTACTGATATTCGAATTGAGATGTGTAGGAAAGTAACCATGGAATTATTCGAAGAACTAGGTCAAACCTATGCGTGATAGTGAAGCCAAGATTGTGTCTAATTGAAGAGACACTACCTTGTATGTAATGTGCTTTTATTCATAAAAGTGAATTCTTGTATGTTTGTTCAAATTGTATTTTTTTAATTATGTAATTCCTAAATGGACATGCCATGTGTATTTTGTGATATGTATTTATGGTGTCACTTGACACTTGTGATGTGTATGAGAGACAATGGCATGTCCATTGGAGGGAGATTGTGTAAAACCCAATGCATAGGAAACTACCTTATAGAATCCCCATGAGACCACTTGGTTTGAGAGCCTTGATTTTGGTCAAATCAAGTTTGACCAGTAGGTAAACTTTAGGTGAGTCTTGGAGGGGTTAAACTAACTCATATGGTGGAGTTAAGGTCCTTTAAGTAAGCCCACTTGATATACCTATGGGCAAGGGTCATGTTTGGATGAAAATAAACTTTTGAATGATTTTCCTTGGGTAGACAAGCTTCCTTTGGTTGGCTAATAACATTTTCCCCATCCCCAAGCCACCTCTTTGAGTTCCATTTTTAGAAACCATGTAAGAGGTTGGGAAGAACAACCAATGGGAACTCACATCTTTCCCAAGGGGGTTAGGAGATGTGAGAAGAGCCTTTTTAGAGGGGTTTCAAAAGCTTAGAGGATGTTGACCCACTCTCTAATTTTGGGAGACCACTAAGAATTTGGAGTTAGAATTTTGGCTAAGAAGGAAGACTTGGAATTTGGGCGTCTCTTCTACAACCTTCATTACCATAGTTGGAGTTGAGGTTGGTCATATTCATTCTCATAGTTAGATGCTTACATTTCATGAGAGAGAAAGGTGAATTTTTATGAGTGTTATGTATTTTCTTTTGTGCTTTGGAGCTAAGTTCTCCTTGTATGCTTGTTGTTTCCCTCTTTAATGTATTTTTCTTGCTTGTATGTTTATGGGGGTGCAAGGCCAAAATTACCCTTGGGAGGAAATAGAAGCTTTGGGGGTGAAGGGATTTTGTGACAGTCCATAGAGTGTAGTCTCTCTTTTAGGAAGAGAGGGATAAGCATGGATTATGGGGTCCTTGTTATTGTTATGTTTTTTGTTAAAATGGGGGCCATAAAGGGAGTTTTGGCTTGTATCCTTGAGGGGCATAAGGGTTGTTGTTGTTGAGTTGAGAAAGAGATAAGATGGTGTTGGATGTAAGCCTTGTGAAGGCATGTGTTATTTTGTAAAAACAACATTCTCCTCTTGGATACTTTGTCCACCTTCCCCCCATTTTTTTGAGTCATTTAGACTCTTTGTAGATGCCTTGGGCTGGGAATTTGTTGTTATATGTTATTGTTTTTAAATATAATTTATTTTGTGTGTGAAATGAGCATGTGTGTAACCCGCTTGGTTCTTGGTTCTCCTAGCTCGAGGTTGGCCATTTAAAGGCCTAGGTTGGGAGGTGAGCCTCCATGGTCAATACACTACTTTTATTTGTAGGTCTTCATTTTGTGCAAGGAATGGAAAAAGATGTTGTGAAAGAATTAAAAAAAAAAAAAAGAGTTCTAGGCTTTCCATTGTTTACTTCATATTTAAGTTTATTTGAATTTGGAGTTAATTCTAAAGCTTGTAAAGGATTTAAATTTCTTGGTATGGATAGTTATTCTCAAAATTTAGTGGCAACAAAAGGGAAATGTACACTTGGAGATTCAATGTAATTTTTATGTGCTACCTTTTGAGTAATTTGCTACTTAGTTGAAACAAGAAATGTTGTAAATACAGTTTTTTTATTCCCTTGGAAGTTCCTATGTTGAGGAAAAGAAATGTAGAAGACCTTGAAATACCTTCAAATGCAAATAAAAGATTGATAAGTTAAAAGTTTGTTTACTCTCCTTTGTTGTTAGAAAAATAGTTGATAAGTTAAGAACTAGAAATCAGTAAAATTATTTCAATTTTAAACTTTATTTTACTATGCATTTTTTCTTGTACTTATATTTGAGTTACATATATGTTCATGAATAAAATCACTTTTAGACATAGTGCATAAAATAATATTAAAACCATTGTTGGCTCATTCAATATAATCATGTATATATTTATATATAGTTATATAAATATATCATAATATATTTATATAAGTATATAAATATATGCATTGCTTATTCATATTAAAAAAAGATCAACAGAATGCTACAACATTTAATCTAGGATTAAAAAAATGTTTGATAATAGAGATGTCTTTCATCTCTTCACGAGAGAGAGAGAGAGAGAGAGAGAGAGAGAGAGAGAGAGAGAGAGAGAGAGAGAGAGAGAGAGATGAAAATCTCATAAGGAAAATGAAGGAACCCTAAATAGGATTTTGTAATAAATAAGAATAAAATGATAATGGTTTGAATTCCTTGGTAGGTCAAATGGGAGGGAACTTTTGTTTTGGTGGTGCCTTTTCAACATTTGAAAGTGGTTAATTATTTAATGGTAGTGGATTTAATATTAAGTGGGAAATTATACAATTATTAAGTAAGATTTAAAAATAAAATGGTTATTCATTTAGTTAAAATTAAAAGGGGAAAGTTGTTATTAAGTGAAAGATTAAATAATGTTTATTAAGAGACTAACTCAATGATTAAGAGATAAGAGGAAACCTTGGATTCCTGCGTCAAGGCAAAACACGAAAAGGGCTAAAAATTTCAAAAGAAAGGATCAGTCCCCGGATTGCCGTGCCCACAAACCTGATTTCAGCATTCCCCTCAAGAACAGTTTCATTCATCTACTTTGCCCGAGGGCTACTCCACTCTCGCTGCCCCATGGCTCTATCCTGAGGCCTTGCTTGGTTAATGATAATGCAGATGGTTTTGGGGCTAGTAAGCATTCAAAGGCCCAAAGTAGGGTTAAAAATCTACCGATGATGCCTTCTCCTGGGGTTTCAATTGAAACCTACACTCCAACGCACCGGCGTCCACATTTGGAATATCCTCTGCCTTTCGATGGGGATAAAATGATGAATATTTCCCTCAGGAAGGATGATGGGCCTGGGAGAAGTAATGGCATTTGTACTCCGCCGCATAAAAAATAGCAAGGCTTCTTCTCGCAGGCAAATAACTTGGATTTGACCAGAACACGATCGAAGCTGAAATTTTCCTCGAAACCTAGGTTGCATAACATTGTTGATCATCAACAGCATTATCGTCCTATACAAAACCCATGTAATCAAGTAGTTATTAACCCTATTTTCGCTGATGGAATGTCTAAACATTGTGCAAAATATGGAGTCTTTGCAAGATGGCTTGGTGATGGTTGGTCTTCGTCCTGTATTGCTAAATGGTTTTCAGAATGTTTCCAAAATCAGGTAAGTATAACGCTTCTTAACAATGATTTCTTGTTTATTGAATGCAAGGAACTAGATTTAAAAAATACATTTTTAGAAGGTAGATGTCCAGACTTTCGTAATTATGGTTTCTTATTTCTGAATTGGTGCCCTAATTTTGACCCTATGGAAGTTAGTAATTTAAAAATTGTCCGATGGTTCTCCCTTCCATATCTCCCAATGGAATTTATCCATAGCCAAATCATTAAGGATATAGCCATCAAACTAGAAAATTTCATGGATTTAGATCATTCTTTCCTAGATAATTCGTGTGTCAAAGTCGCTATTAGTTTAGATAACTCTGTTTCAATCCTTGACTCTCTTGAATTAAAATACAACCAAGGTAGTTACTTTATTAATCCCCAATTTCGCTCCCCTCCAAGATTATCAAAATCCCTAGCTAGAACACTGTTAGCTGACCCTCTAGTCGCTGTCAAATTCAATTTGGAGACGGGTGGTTTCTTTCTTGAAAATCAGTCTTCGGGAAAATGCCCCTGCCTTGAGATGACCCTAAATGTTAACCTAGATAACAAAGACATTAGTATAAAGGGAAATAATGAATCTTTGAGGAAAGACAGAATTGAGGCTGTTAATGTGAGTAATTTAGCAGACCTAGAGGCACTTAACTCTGGTGGTGGTAAGCCCTTATTGCAATACAACCCTACTATCTCCCATTTTCCCCTCAATGATGATGCTCTGACGGTACCTCCTAAAAGCCCTAATTTTGATATGGCCTCGCTGGGATCTGCGGGGCAGCTTCTTCCACTTGATCTCAGCGATAATTTCAGTTTAGCCCCGAATTTGGTTACCATCCCTCTTGATAAATTGCATGGGTTTGTAACTAAAACTAATTATTCAATTGCTAATACTTGTACTGGCTAGCAACTTTCTTTGATCAGTCAGAACCATCTCCCTTCTGATTCAAAAAATGAGGCTTCTCTTCCCCTGTATTCGGTCCCTCTTACTTCAATAGAAATTTCAGAAAGAAATCAGATAGTAAGATCTCCCCATGTGAGTTCTCGTTCTGTTGATGTGTCTATAGAAGAGGATAGAATCAGTGCAAGTATTAGGGATCAAGTTAGGCCAATCAATACATTTACAAAGGTAAATAAGGTTGTTTTGGCTGTGTCTTCTCTAGCCGAGGCAGCTACCCCAATAGTTTCATCAAACCCCAACAAGAAAAAACATATTAAATTTTGGCAAACCCCTTCTAATGGAAAAAATGTATTTGATGATATTGAGTTTGTATCACCACATGCATCTGAATCCTTCTTGGGAGCAAAGGAAGATACTCCTATAGAAGCCAATTCCATTTTAAAAAGGGGCATATTCCCTGCAACCTCACCTCCCCCTTCAATATCGTGTTTGAATGTTGAGATTGATGTAGTTAGCCACGAAAACTTGGAATCAAAGGATTCATTTTCCTCTCATTCTGATCCCTTACGGAGTATAATTATAGCAGAAATATATAGCTTGCCCTATTCTCCTGAAGCTGCAACTCTATCACCAATTTTTGATTCCTTAGTTAACCCAATTGAGGATACGAATAATATTATGGAGGAAGTAAGGATAATCTCAGAGTATATGGGGGAAAGTCTAACAGATGAACTGATGAATAGATTTTTGGATGAAATTTGTGATGAGGAAGAAATTGATCGGCAAAGACATCTCTTAATTAAGGAATGTTTGGAGCAAGACTCCCCTCTTACAAAAGCATAGTTAAAATTCTTCCTTGATGAAGAAGATATAATTAATGAGAACATTACCCCAACCTTAGGCCCAGATTCTTCTTTACCTAGAAAATTTTCTCCGAATTGTGCGAAAATCCTCTGTAAACGTGGGAGGAAATATTTTAAAGAGTTGCGATCCCTAGCTGGGGCTACAAGTGGCTGGGTGAAATTAACTAATATTTTTAATGCTGGGAAGGGGAAGGTCCTTCCCAAGTCATCATGAATTTCATAACATGGAATGTTAGGGGTTTAAACGCCCCTAACAAACAATGCATTCTCTTGCGCTGTATTTCAAATTTTCAGCCAGATATTCTCTTATTACAAGAAACCAAACTAGACCAATCTGGATATAAGTTACTTAACAAAAAACTAGGGGTTAGAGAAATCTAGGGAGTCTCTGCCACTGGTGCCTCTGGAGGAGTAGAATTTATCTGGGATCCCAAATCTATTTCTCTTTCAGGTTTAGAGGAACATGCCAATTGGTGCTGTGGTAAGGTGTCCAGTCTCAGATCTAACACTAAACTCTATGTCATTAATATTTATGGCCCTATTTTAAACAAAGATAAGGAAATAGTATGGAATGAAATTGAAATAAAACTTAGGGAATTTGGTCAAGATATAGTAATAATCAGAGGATATTTTAATACCATCAGAAAGATTTCAGAAAAAAGAGGAGGCTTAGCCCTTCTATCGAAAGCTGCCATGAACTTCAATCATTGGATTAACAAACATCAGCTATGTGAAATAGCTACAACTGATGATTTTTACACATGGAATAATAGAAGGAAAGGTTTTAGTTCTATAGCTGAAAAATTAGATCATTTTTTGTTAGAGGAGACTTGGCCCTACTTCCATTCACATTAGCAACAAAGGTTCTTCCATTCTCAGGTTCTGATCACTTTCCGGTAGAATTAAAAATAATAACAGACAAAAGTCCAGAAAATTGTCCTTTTAAATTTGAACAAATGTGGTTAAAAAATGAAGGCTTCTTAGAAATGATTAAGGATTGGTGGGAGGAGATTGTTATTACAGGATCCAAGCTATATCAAATAGTTAATAAACTAAAAATATCAAACTAAGATTAAAAGCTTGGAATAAAGACAGCTTTGGCAATATTTTTCAGACAAAATTGTCCCTTGAAACGGAAATGAAAGCCTTAAATGATATGGTAATGTTAAAAGGGATGGATGTGGCCCTTTACGAAGAAGAGAAACTTCTTATGAAAGAAATATGAGGATGTATTAGCTAAAGAAGAGATTTATTGGCAGCAGAAATCTAGGGAAACTTGGTTAGCAGAGGGAGATAAGAATACTAAATTTTTTCACAATAGTACCAAGAAACGAAGAAGTATTAATAGGATAACATCTATCAAAGGAGACAATAATATTTGGTTCGAGGATCCGAAGGAAATAACAAAGGTAGCCGTAGAATAATTTAAGGAGATTTACGTTAAGGATGCTCTGCCAAATTGAGATTCTTGTTTTCAAAACAATATCCCTAAGATTATTTCTAAGGAACAAAACCAGCAATTGATGGCTAAAATATCTAAAGAAGAAGTAGAAGCCACTCTGAATAAAATGAACCCGGATAAATCTCCTGGACCTGATGGCTTCCCAACATGTTTTTTTCAAAAATGTTGGCACTTCATGGGAGAAGAGATAACGAATGCATTAGACGAGATTAGGAATTCAGGGAACCTACTTAAAGAGGTTAATAATACTTTCATAACACTTATCCCTAAAAAAGAAAACCCAAAAACCTTTAATGATTTTAGGCCTATTGCTCTCTGTAATACCTTATATAAACTCTTCTCTAAAATTATGGCAGGTAGACTCCAAAAAATTCTACCATACATCATAAGCGAGGAATAGTCTGGTTGTGTTCCAGGATGATCTATTTATGATGGTATTATAATCACCCAAGAGGCAATACACTCTGTAAAACACAACAAGAAACCTAGTATGCTGATTAAATTAGACATTAAAAAAGCATATGACAAAGTCGATTGGGTTTTTTTAACAAACTGCCTGCTGGCCTTTGGTTTTGATAAAAGATGGGTAAATCTAATAAGTACTTGCATCTCTTCCCCTAAATTCTCCATCCTGGTAAATGGTTCTCCTCAAGGTATTCGTCAAGGAGATCCTATATCCCCTTTCCTCTTTATAATTATGGCAGAAGCCTTAGGGAAAAATATTAGTAAAGCAAGGGAAGATAAACTTATTCAAGGTATCCAAATTACTTGTGGGACTGATCCTATCTCCCATCAACAGTTTGTAGACGATACAATGTTGTATGGGGAAATCTCTATAGGAGAGGCGAGGGGATTTAAAACCATTCTTGATAAATATTCTCTTGTTTCTGGGCAGGAAATAAATATGGAAAAATTGAAAATCTTCTTTTTTAATACAGTTACCTCTCATGAAAATGATATCTATCAAATTTTAAATTTTAAAAAAGGCTCCCTTCCTTGCAAATATTTAGGATTATATTTGGATTTTGATTCCAGATCTGTTTCTGGTTGTAATCATGTTATAGAAAAGATTAAAAGCAAGATGTCTTCATGGAAAGGTAGATGGTTGTCCTCAGCTGGGAGAACCATCCTGATTCAATATGTTCTCTCAGCTATCCCTCTTTACCAATTAGCTTGTGTTGATCTCCTAGCTAAACAATGTAATGAACTTAATAGGATTTTCAGATCTTTCTTCTGGCAAGGGACAACGAAAAAATAGAAAATTGCCCTCATTGCATGGGATAAGGTGTGTAGGCCTAAACATGAAGGAGGTGTGGGACTCAGAAACCTTAAATTATAGAGTAAAGCTTTTGGGGCTAAACTTGTGTGGAAAATGATCACCTCACCCACCCTCAAATGGGTCAAGATTCTTTCACACAAATACTTAAACCAACCATATCCTATTAATATTTTAAGAGAATCTAATCCCCCTAGAGGTTCAAGAATATGGAATTTTATGTTGGACTGTAAATCGATAATTCAAGATAAGATTACTTGGAATATTGGTCTGGGTGAAGATGCTTTATTTTGGACTGACTCTTGGGAGGGACACCCAGCTATTAGCCTTTTAGGAGAATGGTCCATTGCCAAAGACATCATGGAATCTTCTTGGGGTAATAAGGTAAAAGGATTATGTAACCTTTGACATAAATTCTGAGGGATGGAAATGGAAAGAATGGGATGGTCGGTTGCTACCTAGAAAGGAAGTTGAAAAACTTAAATCAATTCTTTCTTCCAGAACTATCATTTTCAAAAAACAATCGGATAGACTTATATGGGATGGGAATAAGATGGGTCGATATAAAATAAAAGATGGTTATAATTATCTAAGATCTAAAACTATAATTCAAAATGACCCCCCTCCATATAATCTACTATGGGGTAATTACTCTATGCCTAAAGCGGGTTTCTTTACTTGGTTAGTTTGGAACAAGAGAATTTAGACTACTGATAGATTCCAATGTATGGGCTTTAATGGACCAAGTAGGTGTTCGTTGTGCGAAATAAAAGAAGAATATCTGGACCATTTATTCTTGGAATTCTCTTTCTCAAGGAAAATATGGAACTGGCTCTGTGATAAACTCAATTGGAAGTCGGCCTTCCCTAACCGGATCTCAGATCTTCTGGTTTGTTGGCCACATCTAAATAAAGACTCCATCTATTCTCTCTTATGGCCTCTGGCTCCTATAATTCTTTGGTAATTATGGAAAGAGAGGAATAGGAGAATTTTTCAGGACTCCAAGATGGATGTTCCCATCCTAATAAATAAAATTGAAAGCTCTATAATTGAAGTAGCCAATAATAAAATTATGACATGTAATAACAAAGGAGTAACTATGACACATTGAGATGGAAGAATGAGGAATAAATGGATTGGACTTAAAATTCTTCCTTTCATAGGTAAGGGGGAGTGCCCACACCAGGAAAATTGGAGATTTGTTTCCTGGTCTCCTCCCCAGGATGGGTGGTTCAAACTTAACTTTGATGGGGCATCCCGTGGTAATCCAGGTCTAGCAGGTATAGGATGTAGTATCCATGACTCAAATGGATTGGAAATAGCCCAATGCTATAAATTTATAGGCAAGGAGACAAATAATAGGGTTGAGCTTGAGGCTGTAGTGGAAGGTTTATCTCTTTGTCATAAGTTAGGCATAAAGAGGTTGGATATTGATGGAGATTCGGTTGTTATTATTAATGCCCTTAGGAAAGGTTCTCTTCTAAATTGGAGATTAGACTCCTTTCTCTCTTCAACACTGTCATTATGTAACTCCTTTGAACAAATTACGATTAACCATATATATAGAGAGGGTAACTACCGGGCAGATGAATTAGCTAATGTGGCTATAGAAAATTTTCAAAGAGAACAACTAAAAGATCCTCAACAGAAAAAGTAAAAAAAATAAAGCGGATTTCAATAGGTAAACAATTAAAAATATAAAATAGGGATCTAATTTTAGGCTGACATGCCTTTTAAATAAATACATTTTATAGTTTTTATGACATTTTCCCCTTAAAAACTGTTTTATGCTAGGGTTTAAGACCATTATAACAGCAAAGGAGGTTTAAGCTAGATGTTTTAACTCTTTTAGCATAAAGATTTGCTAAGTAAGAATTCTCCAAGATCACAATTAACCATATCTTTAAGGAAATTTATCAATCTTGGAACAAAGGGAGTTTTTTTTCCCTCCAATGGGGCCACCACCCAAAATCAGATTTCTTATGTAGTTATCTTCATATAGGTTAGGTTAGGGTATTATGATTATCTTATCTCAAGATTAAATCTATAAGTAATCTCTACTATAATATATTAATCAATATAATTTACTTAATACTCCCCCTCTGAATATCGTCAAGTAACCTCAGTTGAGGCGTCATTACAATGTCTTACATAATATCTTCTCACCAATCCCTTTACCTATAATGGATTACATAAAACTCTAGTCTGCTATAAAAATATGTATATGGGCAATTACGAAGGTACATTAACATATAAGTATATATGTATGTACATATGAGCACAAATATGTTGATCATAATTATGTATATATGTGCTTATATGGGAATGTAGTTTGGTATGTGGGCATATACATATCTTTATCCTCAGATGTTTGTTTCCTTACAGTATACCCGATTTTAGGTTTTGCTCTCTTTATCCTAAGTTATAAGAAGATTCATTTTTTGCATAAGAAATATAGTTTTCAAAACACTTCTTATCATAACACTATTCGACTTAAATAAATATAGTCTCTCTTCTCAGGGTAGACAAGAGGCTCCTTACCTTTTGTAACACCGTGGTTACTAATATAATTTGCCCCCAATCAGATTATGTGGTTTGAGTTCCCTATAAGATTTAAATCTGGAGTGTTAAACCTAGATTCTGTCAAATAAATTTGTGATCCTACACGAGAAGCATACCTCATCACCACATCATAGGATTTTAAGGACATTTATTAACTTGGGAACTCATCTTCGAGCCACTTCATCTCTTGATTGGATTTATGCAGCTAGCACGCTCGAAAGATTAATGTAATCTAATCAGTTGCCTTCGCTAAATTTAAACCACCTGTCATCTTTATGATAATTATGAGGTATTATGGTAAGCCCACTTGGCTTTGGGACTGACGTAGGAAATGGCAGAGTATGGAAGAAGATTTCTGCATCGTTTACTATATCTTGAGCAAGGCATCCCGAAGTATTATTAGTTTACAAGGTAATTTCTCGGGAAAGTTAAACCCTCTATAAATGGAGTCCAGGCTTTTAACTTTCCAGATGAGTGATAATCGGACTATGGCATTTAGAGGCGCCATCAAACCCGAGAGATGGAATAGAATTCTTAAGCCTCTACCTGAGGCTGCAAGGAGAGTGCTTGAGAAGTGCATGGGGGAAGCATACTTTGATTATTCCTTCACTTACAGAACCAACGATAATATTGTTGGTACTTTTCTTGCCCTAGCTATCTTCGCGGGTTTCAAAAAAGAAGAAGTTGTGGAAGTAACAAAGATTATCATTATTGATGATATTCTTGGCGGTTTGGAGAAGATGGTGCATAGTGTCAACAACCAGCTTCTAGTTCCATATACAGAATTGGCGATGCAGATGGACGTGGCTCTGGTGAAGGATATCCCTAATAACAAACAAGTTCCAATGCTTACCTTTAAAGATGAGAGGGCCTTTGATGCTCATTGGCTAGAGATGAAGAGGAATGTGGATTTTTTGTTTTTGCAGATGCTGAATAAAGAAATGGGAAAATATAGGCTCATTAAATACTGGCGGGAGGAAGGTTTCGATATCCCAATATGGCTCAGTGATATGGAACCTGAGGATTTCCGCATCGTGGCTCCTTCTGTGTTGAAATGCTCAAAATTGCTGAAGGATCCAGAAGAGGAAGCTTCTATCATCATTATAAAAAAGAATGAAGGGGAGTGGCACTGTGATTTACTATATAAAAGCTAAATAAGAAAAGGGAAAGTGTGAAGAAGGACAATATTAGGGAGATTTCATGTTTTGTTATAATAAGGGTTATACAGTAAGCTATAGTCAAAGGTTAATGTAAGTATAATATGAGGACATTATGATACTTTTATGTAAAAACCAGATTTTATACTACGATTATGATAGGTAAGATAACATATATATAATAGTGAATTATTAATGTCTAAATCCTACTTTTCTGCTAAATAATTTGGTTTTGATTAAATTTTAGATCATGATTCTATAGGAAATAAATTAGTAGAAATAGATGCAGGAGAATGTTTGGAAAAATGTAAAACTATGGCAAGCCAGGTTTAGCTAAATAATCATTTCAAACTAAGATCAGCGAAATTTTCAAATGAAATCCATGTAGAAATGTAAGTAAGTATTATCCTGCTAGTTGATAGAAGGATGGAGTCTGTTAAATTTTGAATTTCATCCTTTGTGCTTTTTTGAAAATTCTAGCATCTCTTTTATAAACAAATTTTTTTTCTTATACTGAGTGTGGGGCATAAATTATTATGAATACGGTAATAGGATAGTTTAGAACCTCTGAAAATTTTACATATATGTTTGATATGTCAAAA
Organism: Thuja plicata; assembly: GCA_018584345.1. Lineage (NCBI taxonomy): Eukaryota > Viridiplantae > Streptophyta > Pinopsida > Cupressales > Cupressaceae > Thuja > Thuja plicata. Next base: position 955,287 of record MU224349.1, on the reverse strand, counting down.
ACTTTCAATTTTAATATGCATAAAACTCGGTTTCATTTGTATATCCTCTAACATTTATCCCTTAATATATATTATTTTAGGTAAAAATATTAGCATAGATCTGGATAAACATAAAATTGATGTTCCCTTATGAGAGCATAGAATCATCAGTAACGGTAAATTGATATACCCTTTCTGTTTCCTATAAAATTACTGGGCTAGTCTGGTGTTAGCGCCTTATATTCAATGGATTTACTTGATAAATAAAGCTTACATATATTTAAATTTTATACATATGAACACAAACAATTTATATGTGTGTGTGTGTGTGTGTGTGTGTGATAACAAATGAATTCTGATATACATCTATATTTGTTTTGTTTGTATGATTTATGTAAGGGAAGGTGTATAAAATTCCAAACTACAAGTTTTCTTTGATTCTCCAGTTTAGTATGTTTATTGAAGTATCTATATACTTTAAGCTTTTCTAATTTGGTGCCCTTCCTCCCTTTAGCTCCATCCTTTCGTTTCATCTTCTTTTCCCTTGGGTTTTAATTTCTTTACGTAGCTGGCATCCTTGAACAATCCATCTGGCACTTTGTTGGGGCTTTTCATTTCCAATATCGTCTCTTCATATCCCAAGTTAGTCTTCACTATATGTATGGCTCAGTTTCTCTTCTCTTTTGTCCTTCGGTGCTGGCTTTCTGACTATCTAAAGTTTAGTGGAAATATGGCGACTCGAATCAAACTAACTTGCACTAAACCTCAGATAGCTTTCGATGGAGAAATTACCATGAAGAGGCTTAAATCTGTACTTTTGAACTCCCAATCTATTGTCCTGAGAGCTATTTATAGAATCTTAGGCAAAAAATTTCTTTCTAACTCGGATAGATATAGGGTGAACTCGGAGATTCCAGCTATGTTTATAGCCTCAACTATTTATGTGGATCCTAGTATAGAGGATATTGGCAAACTCTGTTTTCGGGTTTTCAAAAGGAGATACCTTGGTAATATTGACAAAGTCCTACATAATATTAAACCAGATTGCACTATCACTATGCCAAGATTTTATGATCTACCAGCTATCAATGGTAGGCATGCTCCGACCGTCCCTATCCTAGTTGTCAAAAACTTTCAGGATTTCCTATCTAGACAACCAGTGATTCAACAGAATCTTGAATTCCTAATGACCTTTATGCACTTGAGAATCCCAAATGAGGAAAATTGGTTCTTTTCCTATTGGCATAATGATGAGGTAGGGGAAATGGACAGAAACTATTTTGACGATTCAGATTCTGAAGACTTGATTGATTTATGGTTGGATGAAGGTCATCACAACAGAATTAAAAGACAAAGATTGGGAGGCCCGTCTAGTGGAGTATCCAGGGAAGAAGAAGAGGAACATTAACTCACCCTGTTAGGAATTTCGAGGATCCTTTTGTCTCTAAAAAGTGAGTGTTGCTTTTCTTCTTATGTTCTCTGCATCCAAAATGTAATGCGATTGTTATCATATGGTTTCCTTTAGATGATACAAAGTTAAATGTTTTATGTTTGTTTTAAGAGTATTAATGTAAGGGGTAATATTGGATTCGGCCTTAAACTAAAAATTGGGATATATTTACATGGCTTTAGTTTTAGTATAATATGCAAGAAATAGTTTATCTTAAAATAATTTAAGAAAATGAAATACTGAGATTAAAAACATAGAAGGCTAACTATGTCTCTCAAACTTAAACCTTTTTCACGAAATTTGGAAATGTATATGTTGATATCAGAGAATAAGAAAAGACATTGAAGGAACTCGGTTTAATATATATCCATATGTATGTATATGTATATTTACATATACGTACATAAATGTATTTTATCAGACATAGAGACCTCTATTTATCTACATATATATCCCCTAATATATATATATATA
>MU224349.1:940203-953020 GCA_018584345.1 Thuja plicata | reverse complement strand
TCAAGGTTTTTCTCCTTAGCCTTATCAAGACATTGTTTATGTTCTCAGCCCGTCTCGCTTGTGCTCAAGCTTGTGTAAACAAGGATTTGTAAAATCCTTATGTAAAATTTGTAATAAGGCAGGTCATTTATTTGTAAATGAGGGAATGCCCTCATTATTATAGTCAATGTATTCTGTATTATGGACTTTTGTCTCGGGCAAGATTGGAGGTTTTCTTCTCCATTCTTTCCTACCAGTGCCCGCAGGAATGGAGTAACTTTTGTGTAAAATTTATAAATTAATAAAATTATTTGGCTTCGGCCTTTTACCGATAAAAAAAAATGATTAAGAGATAAGATTTAATAAAAATATGTTAGTGGTGAAATTAAATATGATATAGTATATTGTTTAAAAGAAAATATCTTAATATGTTTACAAAAGGATTTTATATAATTATTGTCATTAATTTTATAAAAAAAGGCTATTAAAACAAAGATTTTATATTATAACTATAAATGTATCGTTTAATAATAAATGGGCCATCAAATTGATAGTTTTTATATTATTATTCTAAATGTCTTTTAAATTTAAAAAGGGGGTAATGTAATTAATGCAATTAATATCATTGTATGGCTCTAGTTTTTAAAATAATTTTATTAATACAATCCTTAGGATATAGGTGAAATTATCGGATGGAAACGATTAACAGATATTGATTAATCCTATAAATTTTAAAGGGTTGCATTAAACCCCTTTGTTAAATTATAATTAATCAGATTTAAAATAATTAAGTCTAATTGAACCTAAGCGGTTAAAACCTATCGAGGGATGTTGACAAGTCAATTTCGCAAAGGAAGTCCTCCACACGGTCATCGCTTGTCATGATTCCTCTCGACTTCCCTTAATCCTATCTGGTTACATTTGAGATTAATTTAAGCTAACTACGTTGTAAAACCCATTAGTGAAGTTAGTAAACACTTGTATTTCATCGACTTGCAACACATTAGTTATTTTATCGTGTTTAAAAAAATGTTGGTGTATTTTTGCCTTAAATTTTGGGCATGACACTACATATGTCCCAATGTCAGATCCACAATCACTAGAGCAACAACCAAGGATAAATCAAACATGTAGAATAAAACTACCAACCGCGAACAGTAACTAGACATCAACATAGTATAGAGAGATCTTATATGCCACATTGGAAGCCATGTTAACATGCCACAACAACAGTCATGTCAACATGGCATGTCAAAGGTTGCCACACCAAGTTCCTGGGTCAAAACAACAACTGGAAAGATTGGCAACCTAGGATAATATAGTCTCTGAAACACTAAGAACACACACCTAATTACCAGAGAACACCACAACCAATACCAAGTCTTGAGTACATCTTAATGTGAAGTAACATAACTTCAACCCTAATTTCTAGAAGAGGATTGCTCCGGAAAAACAAGTAAATGCAATAGTAAAATTGTCAACTGGAATACAATATAGTGCTACAAAAGACGTCCAGACCAAAAAGACATCTAAAAATAAGAATATAATACAAGAGCATTGTAGAACATTGTCAACAACACTGAGATCATAGAGAAAACATTCACGTCTTCCATTGTCTTCCACAATTCCATTCTTGTCAACTATTGTACTACAAGTTTAACATACATATCTCATCCAGGGAAGAGTATCAAGCTCCTTCGGAGCATATAAAACACAATGTTTTATATCAATGACAACAACTGATAATATTATATTTATTTCCAATTTTTTTGTTCTTAATTCACATCCATTTTTTAGATAACAAGCATAGGATCAGTCTGCTTCAAATGAGGTGGAATTTTATTAAACAACCTCATGAACCTATTATTGATTCTACTACTGATTCATTATAGCTTTTCTAAATATTGGTCAATTAATACAAGGAAAAATTTGGATCAAAATGATCGTCATATTGTTCCTTGAATATCCTCTAAAACTAAACCCAACAACCAATCGATGCATTAGGGAAATTCCTATACCAATCCCTTGCATCTTCACTTAGAGATTCATAAATAGCTTCACAAAAACATCTTCACGTTCAAATTCAAAATTATCCATAACAGTTTCAAATGTTCTTGTATGATCTTCTCCTAACAGAGAATTATTTCCAATAAATTTGGGTAGTGCATTCCTTACCTCATTATTGATAGCATTTGGATATCCTTGGATCCTTGAGAAGTCAAATTTTCTATATATATTCAAGTGCATAGGTCCTCTTGAAAATACATTCTACTTTTTTTGTAGTTGATACAGCTACGATTGAGTACCTTATTTCTACTAATGTATACCTTGCTGAAAATATTAATTAAAACTACCAAAAGGGTTCATATTCCCCTACAAATTATGTTGTGGCACTTGGAATTGGTACTAATGCTATTATTCGTATGGATTATATCCATAATATTGATAGCCTATCGGTCCCACACTTGTAAAAAAAGGTTGAATGCACTTAGGGGGGTGAGATACCATTGATACACTCATTTGAACTAATATTTTTGGCATAAAAATGAGAACGCTTTGACTATGAGAGCCAAAAATAGGTGCACTAACTTGAGAAAGAAAGGGAACAATAACAATAGAAGCTTAAAATTTGAATCTAGCAACTTCAGCCAAAATATAATTTATTTCTTCTTGCAACTCATTATCAGTAAATTCTTTGGATGAATTATTAGAAGTAGAAACAACATTTGCATAACTAAATTGCATATTATAAGAAGATTACAATGTAGGTGAAGTACGATTCCAGGATTTGGGCATACCAACAAAATGTAAAGAAATATTTAGCTGAGACACATTTTGTTGTGCATGAGAAGAAACAATTGAACTCGCTATTGTACTAATTATATAATGAATCAGTTGTAGGGATAAAGAAATAATTGTCTGCATGGAACCCATCCCTAAATGATTAAAACGGGTCTATAATGTGACACATTTGAGAGAGGTTGGCTACATAATTCAAGTAACTCCTGGGATAGAGTTTCTTTTTAGCCTTAACAATTTCAATCTGACAACTTGAGATAGAATCTAATTTATTTATTCTTGCAACTCATTATCGTTCAATTCTTTGGATTAATTATTAGTAAAAAAATCATCATTAAATTGCATATTCTAAGCAGGGCAAAATTTAGTGGTGAATATTTTCCATTTGGCAAATATCTCATGTTTGCAACCTGAGATTTGGCGAATATAATGTGTATATCAGGTTGTCCATGTCGCCCAAACTTTATAAATATTGGGTCGAATGCCCAAGCCCATCGCCCATTGGTTTATGTATTTGTATCCGTTTCTTTCACAATAACACCAATCAAATTAATTGTTGGACACTATAAATTGAAAATTTTTGCCTACAATTTCCAAAGCTTGTCATAATTGACAACCATATTCGCCAATATGTGGTCGATATTTAAGGTTAGGGTACAGGTTACCTGACATGTGTCTCTATTCCAAAGACTTTCAATGAAACTTTATGACTTTTAAAACTTTGTCCCAAAATAGATTTGACATGTGTCTCTATTCCGAAGACTTTTGGAGGAATCTTTATGTCCTCTTAAAACTTGGCCCGAAATAGAATTCCTTCCATTAATCTGGGATCATCCAACGGTTATAAAAAAGGAGGGTTAGTTCCTATTAGAAGATAGAAAATGAACTCACGATACCTTAGTAAAATAATAAAAATCATTTGAGCTTTTAGGGTACAATAATAATAATAATGGTTTCTAAGTATGTGTGCCTGTCACCGCAATTTTTTTCAATAATGAAAGATTCACCACGATTTTATAGAATTTTCATATAATTGAAAAGAAAATCGCCAATACAACTAATATTTTTTCCTTTCAAATTAAAAAATTTCGCCAACAATATTTATTCCCCCCCCCCAAATAATGTAGGATTCACCAGTATTTTACACCTTTTCCCATGAGGGGGTTTCTTAAAGTTTTCCCTGATTCTAAGAAGATTGCAATGTAGGTGAAGCAGGAATCCAAGATTTAGGCCTACCAATTTCACTTTTAGGACAAGGACCATGGTGTAGGGTTAAAACATATTGTTGAGCCACCTCTCCCCATAATCTCTTGTTATCTTAGCCTACCTAATTTATTCTTTGAAATGATTCTGAAATGCTCTCAACTTTTGGGGATAAGGTCTAAAGGAAAAATTGGGTCTAGACTGGCTATCATCCACATGGAAAGTATGAGTATTTCTTGGAGAATTATTATTATTATTATTATTATGTAAATGAATTCCAGAAAAAGTATTGTAGTATTCCTTGAATATTTGATCAGAGGTATTTTTTTCCTCCGCCGAGGGAGTTTCATATGACTCAGACACTAGAGGCATATTTGCAGAAGCTCCTTTAATATAATCAGAAGTTGAAGGAGGATTAGACATGTTTTTATTTTTCTCAAACCATTGTTTGCTCATTTTTTACTTGTTCAAAGGATTCATTGGTTGTCCTTGATGCAGAGACCTTCTGATGTGCCTATGATTAAAAACTATGATACTTAGATGTCTAGAACTCAACGATTCTAATTTTAGAGTAAAAATTTGTATACTCTTATTTTCAATTTAGACTACGCTTTTTTTGTCACTTTAGTGTCCTTTACCCTAATATTTGTGTATGTCCATTTCAGACCTTACATCATCCTTTTCCCTTTTAGGATGCTCAAATTCCTTGTCAGCAACAATCTTTTAGTATCACCTTTGCATGAACTGCAAGCGTTTTCCATCTATCATTTTTTAGCATGATTTTCTTGGACACTAGCATGCCACAGGGACATCCACACATCGTGCATTCATCCTGTGATATATTAACATTCAAATATTGTTTGTATGCATGTTTTCCACTTGTCACTAATTTCTTTTTTCAGTGGAAATGGCCTAGAATCTTCTACAAAAGCCTAGGAGCCTCTTTTGCCCCTTTAAATCCATCATCTTGCTTCATTCAAGCTCTCTAGCTTACTCATGGTTCTCTCTTGCTCACAATATTTGTATTCTCTTGCTATATCATTTCTCTAATGATCTCTAATTTTCTACAATGCTCTCTTACAACAATATTTGTATCTCTCTTGGCTCTCACAACCCTATCTAGTAATATCTTTTTATTTATTTTTCATCTTTGAGCATCTTGGGATTTATCACATCCCTTGTCTATTATTTTATCTATGTAATAGGGGTTTTCCTTCATCAAGCAAGGTTTTTTTTCTTTTACATTATCATTCATTTGTCTTTTGATAGATCTATCTTTCTATTTGGTTGTTGTGGAGGTAGAAACACCAAAATAGGGACTTGACTGAGGCAAGTCTCCAAACAACCCAAAAAAATTTCCTCTCTTGTGTGTGTGCAGGTTTATTAGAATCATTCAAACACATGAGGGTTTGTTTATATTTTTTCTACTTCATTTTTATTTCTCTATTATATAGTATTTGTTGTTATACTTCTAATTTTGGGTTTTGCAAGTTATCTGAAGTTCACACCCTAATTTTTGCCAAATTTTGAGTATTTTATGTTGCAGTTTGTACAAGACCATAGTGCATTATATAGATGTTTATGTGTCACATTGGCATCCTTCACCAAGACTCTTAGATTTAGACTGAAAACTTCCTATCATCTAACCTTCCCATTTCTATAACCAAAATATTATTTTTCTTCATTTATAATAAGATATTTCCATTGGTTTAGCTAGTCGGATATATCTGAATGTGTGTTGTGAATCTATCTCTCAAGGGAATATAGTCTTCCTTTTGTAGGGTCAGATTTATTACACTACACTAATGTGTAATTCAAATCTTCACTCATACAAACTTTTCATATCTTGGAAACAAAATTGGTATGAAAATTTGAAACAAGATTCACTACCTTTAGAAAAGGAAATTTTATAAAACATTATATAGTCAAGAAATTTGAAAATTGGTTGGATTTTTTGACAATATTGAAAACAAATTTCCCTAGCATAGTTGTCAATTTGTTTCCTCCAAAATCAACAGATTCACCACACCCTAATGATATGCCAATTTCTTATCCTCGGGCTTAGTGTTGGATTTGGCCAATAATTAGGATTTAACCAAAGTGGTTAAATTCATCTACTCTTTAGGCTCTACAAGACCTTGGTGGGTAATCCAAAATTATCATCATTCAATTACTTTATAATACCTACCAATGTTTTTTTTGCCTTGAGAGGTTTTAGACTTAATATTTCACTCACCTACCTCTTTGAATATGAAAACTGAAATAGAACTAAATCCTACAATTGAATAAAAATATTAATTGATTTAACATTTTTTGCAGCAAATATCTTATTGGTGCCTTAACCCTAGGCAAATGGAGTCAAACTTCAAAATTAATGTGTTATTCCAAAGACTAAAATTTGAATTGCTTGGCACTTGAATTGTTTATTCCTTACATAAATGTGCAAATAAAATAACCACAAAACTCTACTTACTAATCCTGATTTAATTCTCTAAACCACAACAAACTATTTGATAGAATTGAATTCCTCATTAAGAAAACCCATCAAACAAATCACACATAAGCATTAAAGTGCAATGACAAACCAAGATATCTTTGATATATTGATTCATATGACAAAATAAGTACAATCTAGAGATGGCCCAAAGTTGTTATTTCATTATATCAACAAACAATTGAATCCAAATTCAAAATTTTGAATTAATGCAATATATTCATTGATGTGTCAAAACATTACAAAATATACCCTTCCCCGAAACCAAAATTTTGAACCTATCTATACAGTCTTGATTTTCTTAAATAGAAAATGAAGGAGATACAAGCTTTAGACCATTTGTATTCCAGTTAAAAACAAGAATATTATCTAACTATCCAATAATATACAAAAACCCTTCATTTTAATATCATCAAATTTTGGCACCAACCTTGAAGCTTTGACATGTTGACATTGATATGGTGATCGTTACAAGTTGAAAGTGGCACTAAAAGACAAATTTGGAAAAATAAAACAAAGTAGGTGAATGCAAATAGGAGATGCTCACTTTTCTTCCATGTTCTAATTGATACTCATGACCATTATGGGTATGGAAAGGCTTTGTGTTGTGTGGAGCACAATATCATACTAAATTAAACTTTATATTGATCAAGTAATGAACAAATTCAACTGAAAAAGATGCTAATGTACTCCTGGCTTGTATGTGATATTTTTAACATTGATCTCCTTCATTGCATGTTCTAAATAAAACATTCCCTCAAACTGAATATTTATGTTTTCAACAAATTTCTCCTAAGTATTTATAAAATTTAGACTATAGGGTAATACTTGTGCAAACTCATTTTTCCACTCGTCTTGATCTTTCAACTCACCATATCTATTCAAGAACTTATGGGGAGAAATATCTTGCACATGACCATATTCGCTGAGCTCTTCAAAAAGTTGTTCTTGATACTTTTTGTGCTTCTCCATCCATTCATCTATCATTCTCAAAGTAGCATCAATAGCAAGATCCTTTGATTTCAATTTCTCTTTCTTTGACTCCAATATCGCTTGCAACCTGTTATTTTTCTCTAGGGAATTGTATATCCTTATATGCATTCTCCAAAACCTATTAGCATGTGCAATAAATTTATCAAATACTTTATTTGCTAGTCTAGCAACAACACTATATTTAGCAGCCTACGATTGTGCAATCAAAATCTCTTCTTTCCCCTAGAACTTTTTGGCCTAGTTCATCCAACAGGTTCTCTCAGCAGTAATTTCAATTAGCGACTTTTTGAAACCAATGCTTGTTGGTAAGAACGTGGAGGATAACACAATTTATCTTTCAACATAGCATGTATGTTGTCTCAATTGCTCATTCATTCTTAGTGACACGCAACATGTTCTCTCTGGCTAGCTTATCCGCATGTGCCTTGGTGAACTTTTCAGCATGAATTGTCAAATCTGTCGATTCAATGGGATTAGTATCCTCAAGTCTATGGACAACAAGCTGCCTGTAAATCTTGCTTGAGTCTTGAATGGTCAAGGGCCTCTTTCTTGGGGGATAAATTTCCCAAATTGATAGAGTATGATTATCAAGATTATATCCTGGCCATATATATATTTTATCAGCTGAATCTTCCCACAATTTCACCTTCATATATTGATTTGACCTCAAACTATGAAAAGAAACAATAGAGCGCCTAAGACCCCATCTAGGTATAATAATAACCCCTACTTCTTGTACCAGTTTTCTTCCCTTATTGTGGTGATGTCCTTCATTTTTTCATCCACTTTATCCTATAGCTCATTGCAGATCTGGGGTTGAATCTTTGGACTAATCTCTTTAACTCTCTCCCTGATTTTTTTTGCCCTTTATTCTAAAATAAATGCTTTAAACTCAAAAGAATCATCAATTTTTTATTTTTTTGCTAGCAAGGTGCCTTACATCATCAGATAGTTGGTTTGAAGGATCCACTTCAATAACATCTCTATCCTTAAGGGTATCATATTCTTTAATTATTGGTTTTACAATTTCCTCATATCCATCATTTTCATCACCTCCTTCCTAATAATCATACACATCCATTGAAAATCTAGTTTCAAGAGTTGGATGTGATGACATAAAATTGATAGGAGGCATGGCCTATTCTTCCATATGTTGCACATATTGATTACAAAGTGTTTCCCACTATTCTCTTAAAAAGATATAGGGAACACCACACACCAACTTTGATTCATCTTGGAGCATCATCTCAATTCTTTTCCTAGGATATTTTTCCTTAATAAAAGCCCCTCTATATGAGAGGTTGTGTTTGATTTTCCACTTTTTTGTAGCCATAATATTATTGTAAATACTAATCCTTCTTTCAACATAATCTTATTCTGGATTTCTTACTAAATCACCATTTACATAACAGACATGGGGGTACCCACTCAAACACTGGGCCAATTTACTAGTATTAATAAATCATTCTAGATCAAACCACTTTCTTGTATTACCAATTGGAAAATTGTAGTACTCAAGATTTTTATCAATAAGGGAATACCTCTCAAAAGAATTTTGTTTAAAATATCCAAAGTTCCATGCAACGGGTAGAAAAGGTTGTTTATTGTGAGAATTAAAATGTATAAAATCAAAGCCTACCAATTATTTGGTTATCTTCAAATAAGAAACTTTGTTTGGTATAGGTATAAGTAATAGATAAGGGGCTCCTTCATAGCCATATACCCTGATTTTGGTGCAACCTATAAATGCATACTAGTCTCACCAATTATGATCAATATTTACTCTTGTCTCATTGTCCTTAGGCCTTGGGAATCAATGAATTGCAAGTGACAAACTATACTCCCAAGGATGACCTAGCTTCTTATACATTTCTTTTAAAAAAAAACTCTTTAGAATTCAAATAACATGATATGTCACACATGCTATGCATAAGAAATCCACATTTGAATATGACACACATGGTCATTGTTGTTCTCATCTCTTATTATCAATGGCTCTTTCCAAATGTTCTTATCCCATCCTTCATGCAAAATGAGATGCATTAACATTGATAATTGTTTGAAAATAATGATCTCATTATCTCTTTTGATTGAAGCTAAACTCTTATTATATCCATAGCTAGATACTCTACATAATCAAAAGGCCTAACATCATGACTTTGAATGTCAGTAGCCAACACCATTGGGACTATTTACAAATTTGTATGGGCATCTAAACCCAAAATTTGGCACACAAGATAATAGGCATGTTCAAAATACTCTGGGTATGTGCAAGATCATAGTGGGCCAAAAAGCATGCATGTGAAAAATAATGTGTTTTTCATCCACCCAAGAACACAAAAATATGTGTTGACTTTTTAGTAGGAATGGGTGTTAGTACACCTGGGAAAAGAAAACACCTAAGAAAATTTGATATCATATACATCTCTGATATTGGATAGATATTTGATATCAGATATCAATGACTTGATAAAAAAAAATATACATTGTTATATATTATAATATAATATTATTAAAATGTACATAATATATATATATATATATATATATATAATATTATATTATAATATGTGATATATAATATATTTTAATATATCTAGCAGAGGCCCCTACATGGGGCCACTGCTATGAAAAGGTCTCTTTTTCTTGGTATCTGATATCAAATCCATATCCAATATTAGATACCTATGGATATAAATCCACAAAAAGAAACAATCGTGCGTCATTATTACCTGTAGCTATGTAAAAGATGTCTAGTTTGGATCTAATATCAGACAAGGATATGATATATGATTGTAATACAATGATTTTTTCACAAATCCACCACGAGGTACGAGTTTTATTGTGTTTTTATCCATTTTTTCTAGTTATTTGGATTTTTGAGTTAAATTTTTTATTTTTTGGTTAAAAGTAGGTTTTTTAAATTTATAATTGTTTTTGTTGTTTAAACTTCATGTTAATTATATGAATTTTCTATTTAATCAGGTATAGAAGATAATATTGATAATCCTAAGCTTGGAAACCCACCCCCTAAAAACCCACATACCACAGACCCACAGACACAAAACCCTCTAGTTATAAACCCTCAACCTTTATAAGACCTTATAGCTGATAATTTGAATCAGTTGAGGGTTATCAAAAATGTGTATAATAGGGTCCCTATATTAGGCCCAATGTTTAATACATTGGATTCTATAATAGAGAATATGGAGACCCTCACTATGCAACATAATGTTGCACTTCGATGGTGAGATGTCATGCATTCCCAATTTAATGATGAGATGGATTATGATGGGGTGAATGCCCTTGGAATCACAAAAGAACAAATGGATTCCCTATTTTTGAATCCCAGTACTGGACGAGCATGCGATCCCCAAAAATTGAAGTTGTCCATTAAATGGTGCACGAATGCTTCTATGCGAGACAACTTCTAGGATCATTGGTGGATGGATTTTAATAAACCACCCAAAAACAATATGGATGTCCCATTTTATTTCATTAAAAAACTATATGTTGAGTTTGTATTAGGTCATCATGTGAACTATTAGAGTATGAGACAATTCATGGATGTAGACGGAGGCCATCCCTAGGATAGACCAGGGGCACATCGACTAGTACAAGGCCCATATGTTCCCCCTCCTCTCATTGCTCCTCTCCTACAATGAATCATCTAGAAATTATTGCACGGCCTTCCTCAGAGATCATTAGGGTCATTCACACTTTGAGAAGACATTTGGTTAGGCACACTGCGTCACTAGTGCAACTATGTGTTGATGATGTTGGCACTGATATATCCTCCTCCAATGCACATATTTGTGTGCCCCATACTTGCACTACATGCAATAATATATGCTTGGATACCCTCAATCATCCTATCGAGGACGCTATGGATATAGAAGACTATGAGGTGGATGATATGGGTGGTGCACCAGATGTCACAACAGGGAATGGAGCATACCCTAGAGAGTCCTCTCATGTGAGAGATGAGAGGTGCAACCATCATTCATTCCTCATGTTATGGTAAGACTTAACATTTAATGTCATAGTGTATTTAATTTTAGATGAGTTTATTTTTATTAGATAACTTATTATGACTATACACTTATGTTTATATGCATGGTTTATTTATGTTCAGTTGATGATAGAGGAGGAGATAAGATAGGTGCAGTATGTCACGCTCTCGCCCATTTCATTTAGCCTTAATAGTTCTATGGTATATATTTTTGCATTCGGTCATTTACTTTTTTTATTAGTATATTTTCTTGTCATTTAAATTATGATAATTAAAAATCATATGCTAATTAACATTTTCATCTTATTTTACTCTTGCAGCTGTCACCTACTGCTAGTGGGGTGCAATGTGAGGGGGGTGTAGTGACACACACTTACAAGGGGAAGGTAATCAAGAGTTTGAGAATGATTATACATGTACTTATTACTTGTGTGTACTAATATTTATTTTCATGGTTTATTTAACAGAGCTTGATTTCTCAGGATGACATGACACAAGTTCACCAGCCCAACCTCTCAATCATTTCATTTGGCCATGATAGCCACATGGTACATATATTTCTATATTTAGATGTTTACATTTTTGTATCAAGTATACATGCTTTTCATTTAAATTGTCGTTATTTTATGTACATATTAACTAAGATTTTTATCTTATTTTACTCTTGTAGGTAACACCTCTAGTGTGAGGGAGGTACGATGCCAAGGATTAACATCCTTGTTGACTGCACCAACAATGCCAGAAGGACTACCAGAGGTAAATTTTTATTTTAATTCAAGTGCTTAGTAAATTTGTTTTCTATCACATACAACTTTATAGGATAACTCATATCAATTTCATGGTTGTGAACATATATAGGTCGACATTTCCATTGTTAGCGACATCCTTTTCTACCAAGGACATATTCTAGGATTCCTAACCGGATGAGGAGATGTAGAGTTGAGTTATATGAGAATTCAAATTTAAATTTTAATTAAATAGTTCGATATGTATTAATTTTGATGTTTTTTTTGTTTGTAAATCATATAATTTAAGTCATCTCAATACTGGTTTGAATTTTTTTATTTTTGCAGGATCCTTCAGAGCCAAAGACTGCTTCGAAGAGGTTGGATTTTGATGATCCACCAGTAGCCTAGGATGTCATAGAGACATTTAGTTATAGATATTTTGAGATGCCATATGCCACATTTTGAGATGGCATATGCCACATTGTATAGAGACATGTATATTTTGTAGAGATTTTGAGATGGAATATGCCACATTTTGTAAAACTTTGTTCGAGTTGACATTTATGCCATATTTGTATATGGAGATACATACTTATATATATATATATA
>MU224349.1:928854-940090 GCA_018584345.1 Thuja plicata | reverse complement strand
TATATATATATATATAATGTGAAATTTGATATAATTTCTTCCTCGTGTGTAGTAGATGTATTATTCATTTTTATGAAATCATTACATCTTTTTTGTTATCCATGTGTCGTTGTTACTATGTTTCAATAATATTTGATAATTTTGGATGATATTTATTATTATGTTTCCATAATATTTGATGTGTTTCCATAATATTTGATGTTTTCAATAATATTTTATGAAATATACTCTACTAGAAGGTTATCGATTTTCAATGATTAGCATACAACACTATACATTTAAATCAAATCAAATTAAGAAACATTGAATGGTCCATAGAACATTTGGTAGTTAATACTTAACATACATAGTTAACATTTGGATTTACTTATTGTAAGACAATTCACACCAATCTACAAGTAGACTCCCTCAAGGTTCGGAATCCCATCTGTATTTTGTCTTCAGATTCACCTACGTTGTTATGTTAGTGAATGACTTGATATGTTAGTGAATGATGATTTAATGAATATGGAATTCATAGATTAAGGACTGGCGATCCCTTCTTCCATTCATTCAAAAAATGACTTTCCAACCTATTTATATCTTCATGATGAGAGAGTCACAACATTTCATTATTACAACCTTTCCAGAGAGTCACAATCTGTCATCCTTTATGCCTTTTGAAAGAGTCGCATCCTTTCAAAACTACCACCTTTTGAGAGAGTCACACTCCTTGACAATGATGCAAGGTAGCCCAAATATCTTCTTGTTCATCGTGGGTGCAAACCACTAGTACGAACACATCCGGTTGGGAGGGTTTACCCTAGGCATGGTCTATTTTTGGCTACCCAATGGTCGAAACACTCGGTGCCATACCCTATCGACGATGTCTCTTAAGTGCCCTAAGTGCACAACAGCAAAAAACTTTGATAGGCTACTTCTCCCAATTTGTGGCACCTGTGAATGATCCATATGAACGTATAGGATCATGAGAAGCCCCTCTATAATAACCTATCTCATAATTTCAAGACTTGAAATGGTTTTCAGAGGGCAACAATTTTTATATTGACGCAAAAATCTTGAGATGCATTCAATGGAAAGTTGCAAGGTAGCCCAAATATCACTCTATTTGTCATGGGCACAAATCTTCAGCACTAACAAATCCATTTGGGAAGTTTTACTCTAGGCATGGTCTCATTTTGTATCCCCACTTTCCAGAATGCTTGGTGCCATACCCTACCAGCAATGTCCCTTAAGTGCCCTAAGTGCACAAAAGTGATAAAATTTGACAGGCTATCTCTCCCAATCCACAGTACCTGCAAATGATATGTCTGAACTTATAGGATTACGGGAGGCCTCTGTATAATAACCTATCTCAGAATTTCAAGACTCGAAGTGGCTTTCGTAGGGCATCAATTTTTCTGGCGATACAAATATTGTTAGAATCATTCAATGGAAAGTTGCAAGGTAGCCTAAATATCGCTTTGTTTGTCATGGGCCCAAACTGTCACCATGAACCCATCTGGTAAGGTGGGTTTATCCTAGGCATGGTCTCTTTTTGGCTCTCCACTCACTGGAACACTTGACAGCATGCCCTACCGATGATGTCTCTTAAGTGCCCTAAATGCACAAAAGTGGTGAACTTTGACTAGCTATTTCTCCCATTCTGTGGCACCTGTGAATGATCCATCTGAACCTATAGGATCATGGGAGGCCCCTCTATAATAATGCTCAACACCATACCCTATCTTTGATGTCCCCATAGGTATTGGTTTTTTCTCTCTAAATTTAGTCATCTCCCTCTCCACTATAGTTAGCTTAACCATCCTTACCTATTATTTTCCACATAATCTCCATAATTTGTATAAAAAAGCATTCTATAGGAAAAATGATAATCTCTTTAGAGAATATCCTCAATTTTTATTCAAAGGTATCCTACAAGTCAAATGATAAGTTTTCTAAAGAATATCCATGATTTGTATACAAAATCATCTTACAAGAAAAATGACAAGAAATTTAACAACCTGAATGGTAAAATTTATCATTCTACCAATAGTACCAAGGTCATATCTACTATAAAATATTTGTTCTATGACATGCAAAATGAGAAAATCCAATGAGATAGAAGGAAATTATGGACATTCAGGATCACATTTAAGCAATATGCTAAAGAATAAAATTGACAAGCTCACCTTTTCACACAAATAGCTATAGATGCATCAGATCAAATTTTATAATAAATGAAGAAAATACTATTATGAACAAAAAAAATTACATATTAATTTGTTACACCTATCCTGGACTTTTGTACCTTGCAATCATTAGACATTTTAGTTAGCATAATTGATTTTTTTAGGTTAAAATTTTCACAGTTCGTCATTTTTGTCCCAAATGATGCAGATCAACTACTCTATCTTCCTTAGATAGTGTAACAATTATACCGCCATTTTCTCATCAAGTCAAGTAATCATGAATATCTTTATAGTACAATGTAAAATCAATTTGCTTTAAATTTTTGTGCTTAATCAACACATTATAAGAGCTTAATAAACAAGTTGGGATATATAATTAACACATTATAAGAGCTTCATCAACACATTAGCAGGAATTCTTATTAGAGATTGTTGTTTTGTCATTTCACGTCATAAATAGAAATGTACTACACCATCTACAAATACATCAATGTTATAAAAAAATACTAGATACTCATGTCTTTATGTTTGCTTGTTACCTCGTGTACAAATACATCGTATATCATCAATACAACTACATCATGTACAAATAAATCAATGTTATCAAAAAATCCTTGATACTCATGTCCTTATGCTTGTCTGTGTCCTCATGTACAAATACATCATATATGATCAATCCAACCACATCATGTATAAATACATCAATCCTATCAAAAAATCCTAGATAGACAACTAATACATTTAGTTCTGATATTTGTGCTCTGTAATGTATAGCTCCAACATTGCAATAGTGTACAAAATATTAGTATTAAAGAAATAATACAAACTAAATATAGAAAGGAATAATAAAAGTAAGATAAAATCCAAAGCATGGTAGTGGAATCTCATATGTCCATCATATTTGTAATCCTTGCATTCCTAAGGCACGACAAGACTAATTTTATTGACCAAAAATGATAAAAAAACCAAAACATAATGAACATAATGAACCAAAGGACATGATGAACCTAAGCATAATAAACATTACCATAATTTTGTATGAGCTAATCAAGTGTTCCTGAATCTTATATGACCATCGTATTTGTAAGCAAATACATTTTCAATCCATGAGAGAGCTAATTTTATTGACCAAAAAAATTAAAGAAACAAAGTATAATGAATGTAATTAATAAAAGCATAATGAACGTAATAAACCTTACTGTCATTTTGTATGACCTAGCCAAGCGTTCCTGAAGGGTCATCTCTATGCTTAAGGGTATCCAATATTGCTTCATTTTTAGCATTACTTATTATCCAAAGTTATTTTGTCTTTGGTCTACCTTGATGCTTCAACAATTTAACATTTGTTGCTAACAAGGTGTGAATACATGAGAACAGTTTTGTTCTTTTCATAGTCTTCAAATGTGGGTATGTTCATTCTTTCTAATTATGTATGTTCACAACCATGTTCTCGCAACAAAAATATAACTAGTAGGATACGTGAATCCATCATCATTTTTCATTAGTTGTGCTAGCTTATGCTTTCCCTGTACACATTGTCCCTACCAGGAACTTGATCTCTCATCATTCCCCTACAGTGCAACAACTGCAAAAACATGTCCTGGCTGTAGAAGATCTAAAATATGGTCGTACTCAACTAAACTTTCCATGTTATCATTTGTCATGGATATTGTTCAAGATAAAGGAGTTAGATACTCTGGAACCCATGCATCCACCCACTCACTTGACTCACATTGATCTCAAACACACTAAAAATAGCTAGGAAAAAAAAAGCCAACTCTTGTGTCCAAATGGTCAATGTACTTGCATTTGAGCTTTCAAATGAATATATCTTTGAAGAATCTCTAACTATCCAAAAATCCAATTTGTCTCCTAGTGTGCCCTCCTCAACCAACCAAAAGAATCTATGCATTGTAGAATCAAGTGTCCCTCCCTGTGACAATGTTGAACTACACCAATAAACAATAGAATGAGAATTATGTTGTGTACCTGAAATCCTCAATTGTTCCATAACTAGAGCTCTTTTCACATATGCACCTTCTCCATCATGATCCCCTTTACCATGCTCAGCTTTAAAAAACTCCAAATATAAGGTCTGCCCCTCTCTGCATGCATTCTACACAACCAATAAAACATATGAGATTTTTTTAATTGACCCATGCAGTTATCTGACAAAATGAGATGTCTATTCATTGCAATATGTTTTTCTTGCAAGAACTCAAAGAAAATATCAAAACAATGTTGCACATACTCGGAAGAGTGTGTTTTATCGTCACTCATAAAAATGGTACTCTCTGATTATCTTCTTGTCCTGTTCTATACTATTAGCGGAATCCCTATATGTTATGTGGACAAAAATAGCAATTTGAATGAAATTGTAATACTGAGCTTGCAACTCATTTTTGGTTGCAATATGTAGTTTTCTACAAATTCAACTACCGATATAATAGTGTCAATCAGGAAAGAGTCCTTACACATCTTGAAGTGTTGATCCAACCACTGAGACCTGTGACTATGCCTTGCATACTTGTAGAAAATATTTTCCTTGAAATCTGAAATAAAATCAACAACACTGCACTCTTTTGTAACCAACTCACATCTGGAACCTTCACATCCACTCTTCAAAGTATATTTGAATGTCTCATATATGTTTTTTTGAACAATTTTCTTTCCAAATTCGTGTTCGCTGCCCTCGTGAAAACATGAAACAAACTTCAACAAGCTACCACATTGTGAGAACTTATCATTTAAGAAATAATTTCTATAGAAGAAACAACCATCATCTGTATGACATAAAAATTGATCTAGAAAGTCTCTCAAGGATTTTGGAAGATTAGTTGCACCACAATCTTGCAATATTTCATTAGTATGCAAAGTAGAATGAATGTAGCGTAATAGTTCATGGTGAATTGAAAAATCTACATGATATTTGCAACAATAAGTATTTCAAATCTTAAGAGGTACACAATAAAATGGATTTAAGGATTGAAAATTCCTTTGTGATATTTGCAATGTTGGATGTGTCTCACAAAAAATTTTGAACAACACTGTTTGACTTACTTCCAAATAATTTTTGGGATGTAGTGTGGAGTCTCAATCGCAAATTCTTAACTTCCAGACATCCTTAACATTTTGTGACACTCTTGAGTTAGAGTGCCAAAATAGTTGAATTTCCTCCTTCACACTATCAGTTAGCTTCTTATCAAAATGTGGAAGCCTTCCACCATAAGCCTATGTATCATTTTGAAGAGGATCCTCAAGTCTTACTATTCTTGCAAGTGCTCTATCCAAAGTTTTGTGATTTATGTTGAAATCAAGACAAGTATGTCTCATAAAGAGAGCCTTTCTCAAATTATTACTTACTAAGGATGTTGTAATAACTCTTCGAGAAACTCTCTTATCTTTTCCCTTTCTATTCTTCCCAATAGAATTGAGGGCACTAAAAACATTTCTCACAATAATGGCATTTCTCTTCATTTTCTTGTTCACACAAATCTTCAATTTCGCTAAAATAGATTTCATCTTTAGCAATTGTACAAAAATTTTGCATTGCTCGGTCAATGTCTTCTTGCTAAAAAATCATCAAAAAGTTTCAAAGCCCACAACCAAATGGTTCTTGTTGATCTCTTGCCTTCAAAATTACTCATAATGTTCTCATTGATTTCAACTAACATTTTGGTGTTCTTGAAGGTCTTGAATTTGAATTTTGTCTTTCTTCCACATAAGGGACTTCATTTCTCATATAATTTGGAGACGTATAACATTCATTTGGTTCATCATCATTATTTTCTATTGCAAACCCAAATTGAACATCTTGTGAAACATTCGCATGACCAATATCTATATTTTCATTCCCAAATTGAATATCTTGTGCAACATTTTCATTCCCAATTCATACATTTCCATTCCCAATCTCTACATTTTCATTATTAATCACTATATTTTCATTCTTAATCACTATATTTTCATTCCCAATCTCTACACTTTCATTTTTATTCTCATTGTCAAAATTATACTCAATATTTTCAAATTCAATCTCCACTTCACTTGAAATAACATTTATGGGTGAACCTAGGACCTCACCTTCACTAATATTTAACATACGTTGTCTTCTTGTCCTATGATTTTCCCTGTCTCTTTGTCTATATGCTTCAATTTTGTATTTTGTAAGCTTTCTCTTTCATTTCTGCTTTCAACGACTGTTGGTCCCCATTGCAACTGCAAAAGGATGATGGATAATGATTGCCAATGAACAAGTTATGAGAAAGATGCTCCAAAATTCATTATTTTGTCTATTGTTGTCTGAAAACCCATGAATATCGCTTTCACAAAGAATGTAGGGACCATTGGAATCACAAAAATGGCCATTTCCCCTATTCTGTATAGCAGGTATCAGATATAAGATAGGTATATGATATCTGATACCTCTGGCCAAACTTTCCAATGGCGCCAACATTTGACCATTGGTGCCATTCTCAAAGGTATCCGATATCGGATCTATATCTGATATCTAATACTGCCTCTATTATGAATTCCAAACTTTCAAATCCTAATGCTAGTGTAATGCATTACATATATAACGCATTACATGTGCATTATATATGTAATGCATTACATACGATATAGGGAGAGAGACAAAGATGAGGGGAGAGAGACAGGGGGTGGGAGAGAGAGAGAAGGGGGGAGAGGGATATTATATATTATAATAGTATTATATTATATATTGTAGTATTATATTGTATATTAATATATTATATATATCATATATATATGAAAATGAATATATAGATATGTATCGGATATCAAATAGGTATCTGATATCCAATACCTATCGAATACCTCTGGCACAAATTTGATTTGCTTCGGGATTGCTATGGCTTTTAGCTTGGGAATGCCAAACTTGGAAAGTCAACCCAATAAATGTCTTATTGAAATCTTCTTGCATTTCTAGACTTCTACCATGTAGTTGATGGCTTTTTTAATCCTAAATTGATGAAATGAAAAGGGTTGCTTAAGGATATTCTCATCTTTCCACTAATATAAATTCTATCAAGTTTTGAGTTTAATAAATAATTATTATTTATTTTCTAATTGGATTACATTTAAAGGCCTGATTGATAGGATGATTTAAAAATGTTTATAACCTTCAAACACACAAGTTTTGACCAAGTTAAGGTGGTCACACACACGAGTTTTTATATTTTGAAAAAGTTGTAAAAATTCATAATTAATTATTTATTTGGAAAAAAATTACACAAAATATGCGTCACATCTATAGATGAGTTTTCTACTTATATCTAGAATCTTATTTAAAAATATTATTATTTGATTGTGGTTAGGATGGTCAGACATACACCTACTTATCTTTTTCTTGAAATTTATGTACTATTGCATTGAAATTTCAATTTTTCACCAAATAGATTTTTTTTTCAAAAAACAACTAGTAGCTTAGAAACTACATTCAATTTCCTACATATTCTCTCCTTACATATTTTTTATATAAGTTTGATAACCTATTGAAATTTTTACGTCAAGTTGCCTAACTCTGATTTTCTGAAATTTCATTCACTTAAGAGCCTACTTTGGCCCCCCATGATCCTATGCATACCCCTCTTCAAACAACTTCACTGAAAAAGATGGTTCTACATCAGAACACGTCCTCAATTTATCCTTATCATCTCTAGGTCTTTGAATGAGAAACCTCCACCTTTTGTAATCATTCTCCATTCTATAATAATTAACATGAATGTCTCTGAAATTCAACTTCAAATCCAAACTTTCATCTAATTTGAATACTTTTCAAATATAATCCCTTGTTATAGGGACAAATGAAGATACATCTACAGAGAAATTTTTTCTTCTATCTAGATCATAACTCTTAGTTATAGCTCTCATCAATTCTACATTTACAAACACATTAGTGACCACCAATTTTCCCAAATTTAACCTCCAAGGATTACATATAGGCGTATCCCTATACATTTTCCTATAATGGTACTTGAACAACTCATACCCCTAGTATGAGGTCCAAACATCTCCCTAGCCTCTTGTCAACCCTCGAGTCTTTATGAATTAGGGTACAATAGGAGACCATTATGATCTTGCAACAAAACTAGGCAGTTGATCAATCAAATGTTGAGTAGCATTCATATACTCTTTTCTTTTCCTTTTAGGTTTTGGCTAAGATGGGGCCTCTAAGAAACTAGCCACATTGATTGAATTCCCACAAAATAATTGAATTTATAGAATGAAAGAATAGAATTTTGTTGTACAACTTTATCTATACACCAAAAAAAAAGTATTGTACCCTAGGATGTAATTCGCTAGATTCCTTAGGCAAAAGCTCAACAAACACACCAACATGAGCTCAAACACTTACATTTCAATGACACCTCACTATTTTTGCAACTATGATGATTTGCTTTACTTGACCCTGAATGCTCAAGCAACTCATTCTTGTTCTTCCTTGTGTGTACATAAGCTCTAATATTGCAATTGAATGCAAATTCCAGCTTATAATTCATCAATTTTTTCTCATTAATGTTTGATCATGTGAGAGCCATTGTTGTCAATGGAGTTACTTCATTGTTTCAAGTGTCCACCATCAATCTGAAGGGTCTAACAACTATCAACGGAGTTTGAAAATTCTCACTGATATTGCCTTTACCATTTGCCAAGTCATTGGATCATTGGGACATGAGAGAGTTCCAAAAGATGTACCTCTTTCCTAGTGACGGGCTCAATCGAACTCGTACACCATTAATCAGGCCCACCCATTTGTTTAACTACTTACCATCATTGGATTTTTTTGGAAGGGAAAACATGTTCCAATGATGCATGAAGACTCCAATGAAACACTAGACCCACAAACTTCATTATCGTATGTTATCGGTAGATTGTTGGATGGGAATAACCATTCTAATGACACTTCAAAACTTCAACAATGATCTCAATCCCACCATTACCAACCGCTTCTCTTTGTTGATTTTTGGATCATTGAAGCTTGTAAAAGATCCCAACAATATATATGAGTCTTGACGATGCATTTGGGTTTCATTAGCAATGAAATCTTTGGGTCTTCGGGATCCAAAAGAGCTCGCAACGATGTCCATAACTTGTTTGGGTACTGGAATACCATATCCTAGATATGGTCAATTCAGGAAGATGCTGCATATTCAGGAAGATGCTTATCCTCAAAATGAAATCCAGAATATGGGTTGACCCGTTTGGTTCACCCGGAAGATGAATGAGAAGATGCATAAGGAATTTTAATTCTTTAGTTTTTAATTTCTTTGAATATGGTGTGTATACATGTGTGTATATATACACATGTATACACATGCACACATGTGTGTATATATATACACATGTATTTATACATGTGTATACACACACACATACATACATGTGTGTGTATACACATGTATAAATACATGTGTATATATATACACACATGTGTATATGTGTATACATGTGTGTATATACACACATGTATACACATATATACACATACACATGTGTGTATACACACACATACACACATTTGTGTACATATACACACATACACACGTGTGTTTATACACACATACATGTGTGTGTATACACACGTGTGTATATACACATACAAGTGTGTATCCATGTATACACATATACACACATGTGTATATATATACACACATACACACATGTGTGTATACACATACACATATTTATGTATATATACACACATATACACACATACATGTGTGTATATACACACACATATACACACCATACATATACACATACAAGTGTGTATCCATGTATACACATATACGCACATGTGTGTATATATACACACATATACACATTTGTGTATATATACACACATATACACACACCATACATGTGTGTATATACACACACACATATACACATACATATATGTATATATACAAACATACATGTATGTAAATATACACACACATATATATACACACATGCATATATACACACACATGTATATACACACATGTATATATATACATCCTTATAGCAATATAATATACATCTTTATAGTCACAGATCCCACGAAATATTAAATTTGGTTTTCTAAAAATTGGAATTCTCATTCCACTGGAAGATGATATTCCCATTTTGAGGGCAAAATGAGAATTTTGGAATTCCAATTCCATTTTTTTCCAAGGACCCAAACATGGAATTTGGCATTATCCAGAATTAGATAATGCCAATTCCGGTCCAATTCCTGCTGTCAAACGAACCCTAAACTCCATTGGAAATCCCCTCCATTCTTGCATAGAACCATTTCCTTTTCGTTAGATCTTGAGCATTGAAAAATCTTTCAATGATGTTTATAAGTCCTACGATGGGTTAAGTCTTTATTGCACCTAACTATATCTTTGATAATTAGATCATTGGAACCTAAAAAGGCTCCTAACGATGTAGACAAGTTTCACTAATGAAGCTTATTCCTGCATACACATAATTGTGTTCTTGATGGCTGGATCATTGGAGCCCAAAAATGAACCCAATGACAACGATGTTCCACTGCTAGACATATCACTTAATTGAACAAATACGCACATGGTAATACACACATGAAAAATTGTTTGCTAGGAACTGAAAGGGTCCACGGGTCAAGCAATTAAGACATACACGACATAGTGACAACGGAAACTTTTAGGGCCCGTTTGGCAGCAGGAATACCATATCCTAGATATGGTCAATTCTGGAAGATGCTGGCAATTCAGGAAGATGTTTATCCTCAAAATGAAATCTGTAATATGGACTGACCCGTTTGGTTCACCCAGAAGATGACTGAGAAGATGCATAAGGAATTTTAATTCTTTATTTTTTAATTTCTTTGAATATGGTGTGTATATGTCTGTATATGTGTATATATATACACACATGCACACATGTGTATATACATAGATACATGTATGTATATATACATGTGTGTATATATAGACACATGTGTATATGTGTATACACACATACACATGTGTTATATACACACGTGTGTATATATACACACATGCATGTGTGTATATATACACATACAA
>MU224349.1:909544-928804 GCA_018584345.1 Thuja plicata | reverse complement strand
ACATACAAGTGTGTATCTTTGTATATACACATACAAGTGTGTATCCATGTATACACATATACACATGTGTATATATACACACATACACACATGTATGTGTATACACATACATACATTTGTGTATATACACACATTACATATGTGTATATATACATATGTGCATATATATACACACATGTTTATATATACATCTTTATAGCAATATAATATACATTTTTATAGTCACAGATTCTACAAAATATTAAATTTAGTTTGTATATACACACACATGTGTATATATACACACATGTATATACACGCACATGTGTATATATACACATGCATATATACACACATGTGTATAAACACATATGTATATATATACATTCTTATAGCAATATAATATACATCTTTGTAGTCACGGATCCCACAAAATATTAAATTTGGTTTTCTAAAAATTGGAATTCCCATTCCACTTATTTTGAAATTCCAATTCCACCTATTTAGGTGGAAGATGATATTCCCATTTTTTGGGCAAAATGAGAATTTCAGAATTCCAATTCCATTTTTTTCCATGGACCCAAACATGGAATTTGGCATTATCCAGAATTAGATAATGCCAATTCCAGTCCAATTCCTGCTGCCAAACGGGCCCTTAAGTAGATAAAATATGGAAATATAAAGATCTAAGACATCGGAAAAAATAGTTAACAGTAGCCTCGATTGATTATCGACCTTCCGAATGAGCACCTGGCCAGGGAGACCACCTTCTCAGCCCAAGTAAGAACCGATAACCGGAGCAATCCCTATCCAAGAAAGGCATTCGGAGAAACTTATGCCGCAGAACATGTGGGAGCATTCATTAGAGAATAGATTCAAGGACCACCTTCAGTCAGCTATCGAGGTAGGGGCTTCTCTGCCTTCGCCTTCATTGATGGAGCACACACGGGACTATCGAGCCTAGAGCAAAAGCGGGGTTCAGTTAGAGATTGTCGAGCAATTTATGCAAGTAAAGAATCTTACCGGGAAACCAAATGAGCATCCCTCACTCAGTGGATCTCCGTTAGTCTGTTTGACAACATCATAGATTTTCCCACATCCATCATAGAGCGGAGCCATAGTAGGGTGGGTAAAGGTGGGTGGGGGGTTATATTCTTTCTTTCGGGAATTGAAGTAGACTTCAGAACGACTCTTGCGAATTACTCTACTCTGGGTGGGGGCGTTGGGTCAGTTTGATAGTCATATGACCTAAACCCATATCTTCAATTTTCAATGAGATGGTCCAAATACTCTCCATAGTCGTTTCCTCAACAATCCGGCAGCACGATAGGACTTGTAATAGGCCTTATCATACTATTGGACATGAATTTTTTAACCTGAAATCATATAGAGAAGGCTAATAGAAATATGAGACCAAAGTGAGATAACAACTCCAAAAAAACAAAAAACAAAAAAATGTAATGTCTCCAAATTAATAGAGAGTGAATTAATTAAATTAATTAATTAGGTGGTCCCAAAATTTAGATATTATTGTAAAGGACTTCTTTAATTAATTTATTTAGTCATAAAATAAAAAGGGGCCAAAATAATAAATAAAGTTATGTTGGCCCATTGTAATTTTCAAGAAACTTCTTGGAGGCATTTTTAAGGTGTGTGTTAGCATCAAAGGTAAGCAATGTGGAGTTATATTTTCTTGTGTATTTGCAATTCCAATTGGAATTGAGTCTTGTGTGTAGTTTCGGAGGTAGAAGACCCTCCCTAATCTGTAAATGTGGTTTTGGTGGTTAGCATCCACCCTAGTCTATTAGTAGAGATGTTGCTTTAGATATTTTATTGTGTATTTCATTCTCAAATTTGTGAAGTCTTCTTGCGAAGGTAATTTTTTGCATCTGTATATAATCTGAGAATATAAGTCTCTAATTGATAGCATTTCATTTTTGTGGTTTGCATATGCTTTGATCTATGATCGATTATTTTACCTTGGATTATAAAAATAGTCATTCATATTTCTAAATAGATCAGTTATAATATTTAGTCATCATGTACCAAGTGTCAAAGGTTGAGTGGTTCCAAAGGGTGTTGAAGGCTATGGAAGTGTGCTACTAGTATGGTGGAAGTGTGCAGACTAGTACGGGAGAAGTGTCCTACTAGTATGGTAGAAGTGCATTGATTGGTACGGTAGAAGTGTGGTACTGGTACGGTGGAAGTGTGAAGACTTGTAGGGTGGAAGTGTCCTACTTCTATGGTGGAAGTGTGTTGATCGGTATGGTGTAAGTGTGTCGTCTAGTACAATGGAAGTGTTCTGTATGGTTGAGATGTGCCCTCGATATATTACAGTGTATTCAAAGTTGGTGATCTTGCCAGCCTGTTGGGAGAATCATGGCACCCAGTGATGGAATGGGAAATGCACATCTAGACATGACAACCATGTTGCGGGAATTTATAAGAAGTCAACAACAACTTAGTAAGACCCTCGCAAGAGGGTACCAAGTAAATGGAGGAGATGCTCAATCACTTGACAGAAGCAAGGACGAAGAGAGATTCACACCGCTTCAACTCAAGGTCGATGATGCCAACCTTCCTTCCCAAGATATAGCAACAAGAAATGTAAAAACCCCCTTTGGCTGATTCACTAAAGAAATTCAAGCAAGATCGGTTTGATGGTGGATGGAAAATGGTCATATCTCTCAAAGACTACATAGACTTGTGAATGAAGTATCCATCCTCCAAGGGTAATATAGTCTACAATAATAATTTGAAGTAGGCAATTGATAATGGACTACATAGGTAATGTTGGCATCGTAGGTAAGCATCGTGGAGTTATATTTTCTTGTGTATTTGTAATTCTAGTTAGAATTGAGTCTTGTGTGTAGTTTCAAAGGTGGAAGATCCTCCCTAGTTTGTAATTGTAGTTTTGGTGGTTAGCAACCACCCTAGTCTATCGTTGGAGATGTCTCTTTAGATATTTCATTGTGTACTTCATTGTCAAATTTGTGAAGTCTTCTTGCGAAGACAAATTTGTGCATCTGGATATAATCTGAGAATATAAGTCTCCAAATGATAGCATTTCATTTATGTGTTTTTCATATGCTTTGATCTATTATCTATTATCTTACCTTGGATTATAAAAATAGTCATTCATATTTCTGAATAGATCAAGTATAATATTTAGTCATTAGGTACCAAGTGTTAAAGGTTGAGTGTCGAAGGTGTCGGCTACCAAAGGGTGCCGAAGGGTGTGGAAGTGTGCTACTAATATGGTGGAAGTGTGTAGACTGGTATGATGTAAGTGTCATATTGGTACAGTGGAAGTGCATTGACTGTATGGTGGAAGTGTCCTACTGGTATGGTGGAAGTGTGTTAACAGGCATTATGGAAGTGTTAGATGACTGGTACGATGGAAGTGTGTTGTATGATATTGTGGAAGTGTTCTATATGGTTGAGGTGTGTCATCAGTATATTACAGTGGTATCAGAGTTGGTGATCCTGCTAGCCTGTTGGGAGAATCATGGCACCTAGTGATGGAATGGGAAATGCACATCTAGCTATGACAACCATGTTGAGGGAGTTGATAATAAGTCAATAACATCTTAGTAATACCCTCGCAAGAGGGTACCACCAGATGGAGGATATGCTCAATCACTTGATAGAAGCAAGGACGAAGGCAGATTCACACTGCTTCAACTCAAGGTCAATGATGCCAACCTTCCTTCCCAAGATATAACAATAAGAAATGGAAAACCCCCTTTTTCTGATTCACTGAAGAAATTCAAGCAAGATTGGGTTGATGGTGGATGACAAATGGTCATATCTCTCAAAGACTACATAGACTTGTGAATGAAGTATCCATCCTCCGAGGGTAATATAGTCTACAATGATAATTTGAAGTAGGAGATTGATAATGGACTACACAACACCTTAAATCCTCAAGAGGATAAATACATGCTCACATATCCACTTCAGCAACAGGAGGATATGGACAAGAAAGAATCAACAATTGTCCCTTTAAGTGGAGATCACCCAAATCTTCAAGACAACCACAAGGGTGAGGGAGATGCTTGCACTAAGTTTGTGAAGCCAACATTGGCCAATCAATTTCATGGAGATGGGGACTCTACCAATGACCCTTTGAATGAAAAAAATCTTCAGTTAGTTGAGTATGATTTTTTTCCTTTGATTGGGTATGAGGCATGCATGACTATCATCTCTCCTTGTGAGTGACATCTATATGCAGAAAGAAAGTTGGATTTTGATGAGTTGTTCCTCAACTCTGAGTAGAGAAATGTTTATATCAAAGTGACGTAGCGAAAGCTTGTGGGGAATTCGCAAGTGGTGCTCACAGTCATGGTGCAGTATCAAGATTTTAGCAAATACAACTATCAACACCTGCACTTGATTTGGGATCTTGGAGCTTCGCAGTTGGAAAAAGGTTTGATGATGGATTGCTTGAGGGAAAGCAATCTCTAGGTGGTGAGGACTGTAATGTCCCTAAATTAATGGAGAGTGAATTAATTAAATTAATTAATTAGGTGGTCCCAAAATTTAAAAAATATTATAAAGGACTTCTTTAATTAATTAATTTAGTCATAAAATAAAAGGGGCCAAAATAATAAATAAAGTTATGGTGGCCCATTGTAACTTTCTAGAAACTTCTTGGAGGTCTTTTTAAGGTGTTGGATGGTATTGCAGGTAAGCATCATTGAGTTATCTTTTTCTTGTGTATTTGCGATTCTAATTGGAATTAAGTCTTGTGTGTAGTTTCAGAGGTGGAAGGCCCTCCCTAGTTTGTAATTACAGTTTCGGTGGTTAGCAGCCACCCTAGTTTGTCATTGGAGATACCGCTTTAGATATTTCACTATGTAAATCATTGTAAAATTTGTCAACTCTTCTTGCGAAGAAAAATTTGTCCATCTAGATATAATCTGAGAATATAAGTCTCTAATTGATAGCATTTCATTTCTATGGTTTCCATATGCTTTGATCTATGATCTATTATGTTACCTTGGATTATAACAATAGTCATTCATATTTCTGAATAGATCGAGTATAATATTTAGTTCTCAAGTACCAAGTTTTGAAGGTGTCAAGTGTTGAAGGGTTTCAAAGTGTGCTATTGGTATAGTAGAAGTGTGCAGGCTAGTATAGTGGAAGTGTCTTACTGGTACGATGGAAGTACATTGAATGGTGCAGAAAAAGTATGCTACAGGTATGGTGGAAGTGTGCAGACTGGTATAGTGGAAGTATCCTATTGGTACAGTGGAAGTGTGTTGACTGGTATGGTGGAAGTGTGTTGACCAGTATAGTGGGCGTGTACCATCCAGTATGGTGGAAGTGTGTTGCCCAGTACAATGGAAGTGTTTCGTACAGTTGAGGTGGACCCTCGATATATTATAGTGGTATCAGATTCGGTGATCCTGTCAGCATGCAATGTCCTGACGCACATGTATGGCTTCTACATGGAAACTTCCACTAACTTTGTATGATAGACCTCGATACACTTATTCCCTCTCTCGTATGATCAGGCTAATCTTCACCCCTTACATACCCCGAGATGGAGAAATTCTCATACGGCCACTCTTAAACTTGCATACAATGCCAATGCCCAGCACTTCATACAATTAAACCCTCATGCAGACCTTGGCCTGTATAATCAATGTCTTCACTCATACGATGAAGACTTTCCCATACATTTGTACGGTTCACACTCAGACTAGCTCTTCACAAAAATAATATCAATAGAGTTTGGAACTGTACTAATTCAATGGTATTATTATGCAGATCAATGAATCACACAAGAATATAACAGTAATGAACTGGCACCAATAGAGTAATTATAATTTCATATAATATGAATATCCTCAATGATTACAAATTTTCCTTCAAAGTGAAGACTCCACAGATTTGGACCAATAGGCAGAATAGGGTGAGGAGTGACTCCTATTGAAACTGTGGATGCAAGAATAGGGAGGATCATTCGCCTCTTAAATGGTAACAATGCAGAATTCCAACTGGAATTGCAAATACAAAGGAAACATAAAACTCACGATGACTACCTACAATGCCAAACACGACCTTATAAAGGGCTCTAGGAAGTTTCCTGAAGGGTTGCAAATATGTCAACAATAGTAATTTATTACTTTTATTTTATAATTTAATTAATTAATTAAAGAGTCTGAAAGATATTATTAAATGTGGGACCACTCAATCAATAAAATTGAGTCATTTAATTATTTTGGGGACATTACAGTCCTCCCATCCCAAGAATTTCTTGCTCTCAAGCAATTGCAGACTTAGATGCTCTAAGATCTGTTTTCTCTCCCATGTAGCATCTTCAAATGACAGATCCTTCTAGCGGACTAGGTACTCCCTAATGGCGTGTGACCTCATATGCCTCTCTCTGACATTGATGATCTTTGCAGGCTCCAAAACAAGTTTACCATCTTCGTCAATAGGTAGAAGTTCCTTGGAAATTGTGACATGCTGACTAACTACCTTGAGGCATGAAACATGAAAGATGTGAATTTGGCTTCCTTTTGGAAGCTCCAATTCATAGGCAACTTCTCCCACTCTCCTCCAATTCATAGGCAACTTCTCCCACTCTCTGTATCACTCTGTATGGTCCATATAATTGAGGCTTCAACTTCTGGGCACCACTTTTCTTCAAGGAAGATTGTCTGTATGGTTGTAGTTGGAGGTATACCAGATCTCGTACTTTAAAACTTTGTTCAATCTTGTGCCTATTAGCATAGATCTTCTAATGATTTTGAGCCATCTGTAGGTTATTCTTGAGAGCCCGAAGGATATCCACACTCTTCTGCAACCAGTCCTTGGCCCTCAATGCATGACTGTCATCTAATTCTAGATTCATGAATGAGGAAGCCTCATATCCATAAAGTGCCTTGAAGGGTGACATACCTATTGACATGTGGTAGGTAGTGTTATAACAGTGATCTCCTAAACGAAGCCAACAAATCCACGTTTTCTTTTGTGTTGATACATAGTTTCTCAGGTATCCCTCCAACCACTTGTTCACGGTCTTTGTATGGCCTTCCATCTGTGGATGATAGCTTTTACTTAGTGACAGCTTCGTACCTGCCAACCAAAAATGTTTCATTTATAAAATTTTGAGGAAACAACTATCCCTATCATTGACTATGTTCTGAGGAAGACCATGCAAGCGGAACACCTCTCGAAAGAACAAATCTGCCACTTGAGTTGCCTAAAATCCAGTGGAATGGAAAAAAGTGAGCATATTTGGTCAAACAATCCACCACAACATAAATGAAATCCTTCCCTTGCACCTTTAGAAGTCCAATGATGAAGTCCATCAAGATGCTCTCCCGTTTCTGATCGAGTATTGGCAATGGTTGAAGTAGCCCCATAGGAAAGGAATGCTTGGATTTATTTCATTGGCAAGTGGCCCACTCCCTCATGTATTGCATTATATCATCTTTGAGGCCCTTCCATGCAAACATCTCCCAAAAATTCCTATACGTCTTGAGGTACCTTGGGTGTCCTACCAAGGGTGAATCATGGACTTCTCATAATATTCTCCTTCATCTTTGATTTAGGGACCAAATACATTATATCCTTGTAGTATATGATTTCATCAACCACCTTGTACATTTCATCTTGTATTTGACCATCCATCAACTGGCACACAAAGGTGTTCTTGGAGTACTCAACCAAGAGATGGGCTTTCCAATCTACCAAAATTTGTGATAGTGAACATATGATAGGTCTTCTGACAGTGCATCGGCCACCAAATTTGTCTTCCCCTTCACGTATGCAATGCCAAAATCATATGCTTGGATTTTTCTCACCCATTTGTGTTGTCTCTCGTTCAAGTCCTTCTGCTCCAAGAAATATCTCAAATTATTGTGGTCTATCCTCACAATAATTTTTTCCCAAACAAGGTATTGTCAAAACTTGGCCAATGTGTACATGATGGAGAGCATCTCCTTATCATAGATTGAGTACACTCATTTAGCTCTTGAGAGTTCCTGAATCTCAAACACAATGGGGTGATGGTCCTGCATTAACACTGCTCCAATGCCTTCTCCTGATGCATTGTACTCTAGGATGAAGGGTCGAGTGAAATCCAGCAATGCCAATACCAGACACATACTCATGACCTCCGTCAATTCGTTGAAGGCATGTTGTGCCTACTCATCCCAATGGAAAGCCCCTCTCTTCTTCAAATCTATTAGTGGTACTCCTAGCTATGAAAACTCCTCCACAAATCTTCTGTCATAACTACATAGTCTAAAAAACCCATGCAGTTCTATGAGTGTTCTAGGTGGGGGCCAATCAAGAATTGCCTGAGTCTTCTCTTGATGCACCTAGATCCCTCAAGCACTGATGATGTGACCCAAGTACAAGATCTTAGTCATCCCAAACTCGTATTTGGACCTTTTAGCAAACAATGAGTGTGACTCCATGATTCCTAATACCTTGTCCAAATGTCTATGATACTCGTCCCATGTCTTGTTGTAAATAAGTATGTCATCAAAGAATATCAGAAAAAACTTATGTAGCTTCTTGTTGAATATGGGGTTCATGCAAGACTGGAAGGTGGCTGAACCATTGGTCAACCCAAACAACATGACCAAGAACTCATAGTATTCATAGTGGCAGCGGAATGTTGCCTTTTGCAAATCTTGTTCCCTCATGCAGATTTAGTGGTATCCAAAATGAAGATCAATCTTGGAGAAGTAAACTGCTACATGTAGTTCATCCAACTCATCGATCCTGGGAATGGGGTATCTATTCTTGATAGTCTTCTTATTCAACACTTGATAGTAAAAACACATCCTTAGGGTCCCGCCTTTATTCTTTACCAACACTATCGAGGATGCAAAGGGACTGGAGTTGGGTCTGATCCATCCTTTGTCAAGGAGTTCCTAGATTGTCTTCTCTATCTCTTCTTTGAACTTCTTGGGATGGCAATAGGGCATGGTGATAACAGGCTTGGCTCCTTCCTCCAACTCAATGGTGTGCTCAAAACCTCTATGTGGGGTTATACCAGGTGGAATATTTGTGAAGACCAAATTATGCTTTCCCAACACTACATGAAGCTCGTCATCATGGTAGTAGGCTTGTTGCGCACTCAAGGGTTTGGTCGAGACCAAGCATTGAGCTTCCGAGATGATGTCATCATGTCTAAAAATTTCTTCCATCCGTTTCATCGAAATCTCCCTCAAGTCATCATTTGAGATTCCTCTTAGACGTACCACCTTCTTTCCATCCACTTCGAATGAGAGCTCCATCCTCTTGAAACTCTGTGTACTGGTCGAGGATCTCCATCCATTGAATGCCCAATATGACAATGTATCATCTAGATCTACCACAGAGAAATCATCTTTCATCATGTAGTTCCCCATGGTAATGCTCAGTTGTGGAACTCGATCAGTACATGATAGTAGATTTTCTCCCGCTACCTTGACTTTGAACCCCTCATGTTCCTTTGTACACAAACCCCTCTGAGTGATGATTTGATGAAGTTGAGAGTAGCCACATTGTCCAACATGACTATGACCCACTATCCCTTGAGTGTGCCATGAACTGAAAACACATTGCACCTTGGAGTACCAGCCAGTGCCACAATGGCGCCCCCCTTCGTACCAGTGGCAATTTTCTCAGCATGATTTATTTCTTCTTTAGCCTCCTCTTTTCCCTTCGACTCAGATTCTTGATTCTCCTCCTCATTGTTAGACACCACTTTGATGTAGTGGGTCTTTCCCTTGCCTAAGCATCAATGACCTGGTTCCCATGACTCCTTACATGTGTAACAAAGCTTTCTCCTCCTGATTTCTTTCCTTATGGCCTCATCCAATGATGGCTTGTTCAGGTATGATTTGTTATCTTTCTCCTTCAGTGCGAGGGGTGGTTTGGCATGTGTGTAACTCTTGGAAAAAGAGTATGAGGTAGCCATGTCACACACCTTCTTAATCACTCTAATGAGAATGTTGGATTTGAACCCTTTGACCCAACTCTTCAGGGGTTCCATCAACCCATCCATGAACAACACAACCAGTCTCCTCTCCAAAATGTCTGTAACAAACACTGGTAGTCTCTGAAATTTTGTGATGTAACTCTCCACCAGTCTGATCTACTTTAGTTGTGCCAACTCCTTGAAGTTGAGCTTTGTATCCTTCCCATCAAAGCAATCTATGAGTCTCTTTGTGAAATCGTCATATGAAGTGACTCTGTCATGACCAATGGTGACCATTCCATGGTGCCACCATTCATGAGTGACCCCCTCCAAGTGGACTGCTGCAAATTTGATCACCTCATCTTCAGACATAGGGTTGAGCTAGAAATACGTATCTACTTTATGTACCCACACTCGTGTTGATGTTTTTCCAGACCCATCAAAATTAGATAGGTTCAGCTTGTCGATCTTTCAATCAATGTCATTATTCATGTGATGGTCATGTCCCTTAGAATATCTCATATGCATGTCCACATAATCCTTGAAGGAAAGTTCTATTCTAAATCCAGCATACAACCAATCTTTCCTGAACTATTCTTGCATCTCCAAGAATGTACGCTCTTGTTCTCCATGTTGATCAGTCCTTTTAGGAAATTTTGACATCATAGGTTGTGTGTGGTAATGCTAAGTATGGGACCTCTCATTCACAGAATCATTGTGTCCATTACGATTCCCATTTGTCCTGCCTTCCTCCAAAAGCCGAAGTGTTTTGCTAATTTGTTGTTGTCCTTTTGTCAAAGTCTCATTGAGTTGTTGTTGTCCTTGCACCAAGGTCTCACTAATTTTTTGTTGTCCTCTTGTTAGGTCTGGTAACAATGAAATCATTTTGGTACTTGACTCCCCCATTCTGTCTAGTGATTGGGATCTTGTCTGCATCCAACGTTACCCAACAGGCTGGCAAGATCACCAGCTCTGATATCACTGTAATGTCTTGACACCCATGTATGGCTTTCGTATGGAAACTTACACTAACTTCATATGGAAGATCTCGATACACTTATTCCCTCACCCATGGGTCAAGCTAATCTTCACCCCATACATACCTAGCGATGGAGAAATTCTCGTACGATCGCTCTTAAACTTATGTATGATGTCAGCGCTCAACACTTCGTACGGTTAAACCCTCGTGTGCACCTTGACACAAATAATCAATGTCTTCATCTGTATGGTGGATACTTTCCCGTACGTCTAAACAGTTCACACTCAGGCTGGCTCTTCGCAACAATAATATCAATGGAGTTTGGATTTATACTAATTCAATGTTATTATTATGCAGATCAAT
The DNA here is from genome assembly GCA_018584345.1 of Thuja plicata. Lineage (NCBI taxonomy): Eukaryota > Viridiplantae > Streptophyta > Pinopsida > Cupressales > Cupressaceae > Thuja > Thuja plicata. Next base: position 917,549 of record MU224349.1, on the reverse strand, counting down.
GAATCGACACACGAATATAACAGTAATGAACTGGAGCCAACAAAGTAATTGTAATTTCATATAATTTGAATATCCTCAATGATTACAAATTTACCTTCAAGTGAAGACTCCACAAGTTTGGACCAACAAGAAGAATAGGGTGAGGAGTGACTCCCACGAAAACTATAGATGCTAGAATGGGGAGGATTTTCATAAATGCAGAATTCCAACTGGAATCGCAAATACAAAGGAAACATAAAACTCATGATGACTACCTACAATGCCAAAAATGGTCTTATAAAGGGCTCCAAGAAGTTTCCCAAAGGGTTACAAGTATGCCGACAATAGTAATTTATTACTTTTATTTTATAATTAAATTAATTAATTAAAGGGTTTGAAATATATTATTAAATGTGGGACTAGTCAAACAATTAATTTAATTGAATCATTTAATTATTTCAGGGACATTATAACTCTACTCCTTGTGTAGACAGTCTCACTAAGGGTATTTCCCCTCTTGCTCACCCTTGTGATGGTGTTCTAAATGATAGTATTGTCTGGACTACTGTGAAGTAAAGTTTCTACCCAACCTTGATTTGGGTTACTGGTTGTTCAACTAGTGTGTTGTAAGTGGTTTGTTATACTGTTGTCATTGGTCTACTCTTGACCAATTATAAGTGGCTTGTTGGGTCTGTCTTTGTATAGGGTCACACCTTTGTTTCTTTTATGATTAAAAACATAAACACTTTATTAAAATGATATAGCATTAAGTCATCAATTAATAAATGAACATTAGAAACTTAAGTGATCATTTCAAAATATTTCACCCTAGCTCAAAAAGTACTACAACAACATTGAAATCCAACTCTAACTATACCATAATGAAATTGAAAGAGTAAGATGATCATAAGAACCAAATAAGCGACTTACTAAAATAAACCATCTCTCCAACAAGTTTGGGGAACACCTCAAATGTTAGTAAACACTTTTGAAGATGTCATGCCAATCCTTAATGTGAACATGACTTGTTGCTATAAATAGAAATCTTGAAATACTAAACATGTGTCTTCCAAGAAATTTGGAGTCCTCTCCAACTCATCTAGAAGCTTATAGAAAAACTCAAAAATTAGACAAAAGCTCACAAAACAATATTGCTAAAAAAGTGGACATTACAAATGGTAGTGTTGTGGCTGCACCTGCACATTTTTAGTTAGTCGGGTATTACGGGCTTCTTGTTTATCATTGTTTTCGATTAAAGTAAAAGCAGGCTTTGAAGGGACCCGAAACGCTGCACAAAAACAAAACAAGAAGATATTCAATAAAAGACCCAAAAAGAAATGTTGCCAATGCTAGCAGCCCACAAAAAATAGTAGAATAGAGAAAATAAACAAGAAGCTCAATCTGCTCCAGAGGGTTTAAAGACCAGGAACCCACAACTTGCAAGACAAAAGGAAAAGCTAGCTTTTTCCTTTGTCTCCTTTCTTCTAGGAGAGTAGAGTCATGTTGAAATGAGGAGAGGACTTCTTATGATGTTTTCCAATAACTGGGGTCCACCCCTCCTCCACCATAGTTGTATTATCATGCCAGTCATGGGAAACCCCCAAAGAGGAGGTAGGACAAGACCCCTCAGCAGCCAAGCCAGCTCCAAAAATTTGAAAAGGACCAGTAAAAGCCCCAACATCATCATGTTGAACAATGCCAACAAAAGAACTCAACTTTAAAACTCTCTTATCAGAGCCAGCCGACACAGGACTAGCAATATCCCCAGTGCCAACATTCACAGTAATATGTCCATGATCAGATTCAGCTGACACTGAACCATCAACAACCCCAGTGCCAACATTCACAACAATATGTCCATGAGAAGACTCCACCTCCAAACCCAGCAGAACCAATCTAGTAGAATCAGAAGCCTAAGACAAATCTGGAGTAGGATTACCAGAAGGTGCCACAACCTCCTTTGAATTTCCCTGTACGTGATCTGAATCACCTATAACTTGAGAGGGATTCTTAACTATTGTGTAATGTTGCGATGAAGAAAATTTCCACCATGAAGAGGGCTTCTTAGGTTTGGATCGCTCAGCATGACACTTTGTTGCCACATAGCCTATTTTGAAACATTTTCTACATCTAAAGGAATATATTCATAATCTAGGGGTTAAATCCAAGAGTCCTTTGGAGTACAAAGTTTAATCTCAGTTGGAAGCCCTTTTGAGGCATCAATATCAACAAGAATACGTGCATAAGTAGAGTTGTAGATATCACTAGAGTCAGAATCTACCATTAAAAAATCTCCTAAAGCATTCCCCACTTCATACCCAGATTGACATTTTGCAAAAGGATTCAGTGGTCAGATTAAATTCCTTGTGTCAGGGTTTAATCATTAAAGGAAAACAGTTTTCCCAAATGAAAAAATGATCACAGAGAAAGACCTTCCGATCATCCATTGTTATACATGTGGGTTTGTCTATATATTTTGGAGTCTCTAAACTATTATATATTATTTAAAATTGACTTCTACCCTTCACTTATACATTTATTTTCTATGAGTGGGAGACCCTTAGAACCTACATCCAAATTATAAAAAACAAATTGATCGTATAAAAGTAAACAATTAAAAATAATCTCATTATAAAGTTATACCTATATATTTAAGAAAGCTAAAAGATTTAGAACCCACATCTAAATTATCAAAAAAAAGAAAAAAAGTAATGAAGAAGACAAGTGAAAGTAATCATATTATAAAATTATGTCTATACAACTTTAAAAAATAAAAAATAATTAATATAAAAGTCAAATGAGATGGATTCAAGTGATATTATTGAGATTTTCATAATAAATATTATCTTTAAATTTTGAAGAGATATTATATGTTCAATATTTGTAGATGTGAAAAATGCATTATTTACATTTTCCTCTATTCATTTTGGATTCACTTTGACATTTTTCCCCAGTGTGCTTTGATGTTCAAATAGGATATTTTAGTGCAAATTTTTTTTATCAACTTAAACCTAAATCTCCTTCTCTAGTGTAGCTCGATTCAATCCTTAATTCTTTTATTTTTCAGTTTTTAGTTGAAATTGTAAGTGCAATTCTAAACTTGGTTGAAGACTAAAAATACAACTTTGACTCAAATTTCTAAGATCAAATTTAATTGTAGCCCAAGCCAACTTAACTCTAACTTGTAACTTCCCATTATCCACCTACCCAAAGTGCAATATATTCCAATTTGAATTCTTAAGATGTTGTATAAAAAGAATAGAACATGGATCATTAGACATTGAGTAATCATCATTAGATAGCATCATCATTCACATGTCATTTTGATCATAGGGAAGATTGCTTTAGTATATGTATTCACTATGATAGATACATTAGGCACTTCGTTGTGTTCGACATGTCTTTAAACCTCTTCAGACACCATTGAAGCACTCTAATAGATCTTTAGAGCAATCAAGGCTAACTTGGACCAGCCTTTTGATAGCAACTTTTACTTCTTGATATGCATTTCCGACTAATATCCTATACCTGTCCAACATTACACAAACCAATAACATTTAATGTAATATCAATAGCATTAGTGTGATCCATTATTTTATAACTACATGCAAAAATTAATAACTAGACCTATAAATTCATCGCAAATAAGCAAGCTCTTCCTAAAATCATATACAATCAATTCAAAATTTCAAAGACAAGAAGCACCATCCATGTAGAATGGAGATCTAGGAGGGTAAATCTGGGATATAGATACATACATCAATCAATGTAAATTTAAAACAAGAAGAGAAATGAAATAAAAATCATAAAATCATAACAAAAACAAGAGACACAATTTTATAGTGGTTTGGCAATTGCCTACATCCACTCTCAATTAAGGAATCACTCTATTTCAAATCTCCAATACACCATACATAGACTGCGCACAGTCATTTATACAAAGCTCTTTGATTATGAAGAGATGAGGGAAAGAAAATAGTCATGTGACCATTGGGCTTCACATCCCAACAATCTCCTCTGTGAAGTCCAACCGGCAAAGCCATGCACAGTGGCATCTCCAACTTCCTATTTTGAATCTCGGAGAACAACTAGGCCTTGAGAAGATCTCAACATTGCCAAACTTTGTTCCAGCACACTCTAAATGAGTCTTCTCCAAGTGAGATTAGAACCAAAAACATCTTCTCCTCTAATTGTTCCCATGTCTTTACCAGACACTAATTCACCATGACCAAGAACACAATTTCATGCATGTGCAAAAAATACTCCCGCTTCATCCACAGAAGGATCCTTAAACATATACACAATATAGTCACATTTTTTTTTCCTTCTTTGCAATATTAGCTGCTTCTAAAGCCCAAACATAAATTTACCCATGCCAAAACTTTAACATTTCCTCCTCAGGAGTTACAACAGACAATGTCCCTTCCTCAACTGTCAGCAACAATATGTCAAAGATCCCTTTGCTGGTACTGGCCACCAAGAAACTCTCGGTAGTGGCCATTAGAACCATGTGCTCTGCTCCATCAAGTAGTAGGGGCCCTACAACACCCACCAGAATCTACACATACCCTACATGCAACTCGCAGGATTAGCCCAAATAGCGTCATAATCAAAATAGTTAGGGGTAGACCCTCAAAATACCTTCTTCCTCACTTCTTCTTCACAAGCTTCAGAAAATGTATATGCTTCCACTCCCCGCCTTTCTATCATTGAAATTGCATCTTTCTTTAAAATTCTTCCCTTCTCGCCAACCACGCAAACACATGGGATTCTTACTAACTGCCCAAAAAAGGGATGCATTCTCTCTTGTATCAACCATGGATTTGGTACCACTAGCCAAGGAGCATATGGTACAACTTCATCAACCCATCTATAATGTCATAGAGATTCATAGCGTTTAGACCTAGTCATCACATCTACATCTTGTTCCTTCATCAACATTACCACTAAACAAGACCCCATCAATGCAAGTTCTAGATTTTCATCAAGGAACTTATCTGTCATTTCAAGATAAGCTTCCTCTGTAACTTCTAATGCACGTTAAAGAGCATGATCCAGGATGGTCTTCCTGAATATCTTGAATTGTTGAGTATCAATACTTTCTAGCATGCCTTTGAAAGAGTTATGGTCTAGTTGAATTACATGTGAAATTCAGCCCGTGCATAGAGAATGGTCTTTGTTACTCCCAAACACAAGAGTGTCTTACAGAATATCCACATCCATGGATGCCAAATCATGACAAAGTTGCACCATTGTACCATGACCCACCGCAGTTCGTAATTATGTGGTAGGGTGTTCGTTGAGAGATCCCTTGTTACCAAATGTGTTTGGTATAGACACTCGTGGCCCATCGTGAGACACATAATCTCCAATGCCTTGCATACTACTCCCACCATTGGCAACAACAAACTCATTATCGTTCTCAATGGATTCATCTTTGGTCTCGGTCGACGGTTATGTTAGTTAATTCTCTTCCCCTTCGCCCGCCCCTTCATCTTCTTCCATAGTGAACTTCTCATCTCTCACAGACTTTCGTTCCCCTTTCAAAACATATCTTACCCATGTGTTCTCTCTAGAATCAGGAACACAAAATAGTAGACGGTGATCCCACACCTCCACTTGGGTATCATATTTTTACAACAACGACATCATCTTTTATATCGGTCATGTCTTTCATCATTTTGGAGATAATATATTTGTCCTCTTCGACACCAAAAGAGCCCTTTCCGCTTGATGCCATGGCTGCTCTCTCACCTCCTCCAAGGAAGCCCATGTTATGACAATTGTCACCATATGAGCATCTATTAACAGGGGTAGTTTCTTCTCTGTTAGAATCAAGCTTTGCAGAGTAACCCAGCTACAACATCCTATAAACTTTGGAAAAAAAGTATTTAGATCATCGAGGCTAAAGCCAGAAGTAAGAGAAACCATTTCATAAATGACCAACACCAGGTCCTTTATAGACTTTCCAGTCTTGTCTTCATTTTCCCTCTTCCGCAACTCTTCCATGATGAGTTTCCTATATTGCGCATCACCTGTGCATTCAAGAATTGCACTAATCTCAAATTTGGGATATTCTAAATCTTCTTCTAGTTCAGATTTAGGCTTGTTTTCCCAACCATCCCACTAATGCACATGGCAAATTCTTTCAGTTTTTGCAAGCACAACATCGTTATCTAACAAGCCTAAATTTCCAACAAATTCGTCGATGACAGAATCAACTTCATCTTCTTCCATCTCTGCTCAACCACACCTTGGCTCTGATACCAATTGTAAATTTAAAACAAGCAGAGAAATAAAATAAAAATTAGAACAAAAACAAGAGACACAATTTTATAGTGGTTCGGCAATTGCCTACATCCACTCTCAAGCAGGGAATCTGTTAAGTTTTAGGATAGCTGCAAATGTAATAGCACTCTATATTGTATGTATTTTCCAAATGCAACAATCTCTCTTTCATTTATATTGGGAATGAGGCTAGGAGAGACATGTCCCTTCATGGGACATGTCTATTCATTATTATTTATAAGAAAGGACATGCCTCTTCCCATTAATTATAATTTAATCGATCTTATAATGTTTCATCAATCAATTTAATTAATTAAGAATAATATAATAATTTAATATTGAATATTAAATTTCATATGATTAATAATAATATAACATATATATTATATTATTATTAATCAACATATATTATATGTATTCTAATTATCATACGACCGAAGCTACAAACATTAACACTCCCTCTTAGCTAGGGAGGATGATCAAACAAAATGTGTAGTGGTCTTCTGTGTCAACACTTATGACCCTCACCATAGCTATACAAAACATCAACACTCCCTCTTAGCTAGGGACGATAAATCAATCCAATGTCAACACTTATATGACACTTGACAACATCAATCATATGATGTAAGAAATAAAAGCATCATCCTCATTATGTAATCAATAGAAACATAGTCTCAAGATGCAGATTGCCTCCATCGACGATTCTATCCACAAGCTCTCAGGTGGGTTGCCTCCATCGACGATTCTATCCATAAGCTCTCAAATGGATTGCCTCCATCGGTGATTCTATCCACAATCTCTCTGGTGGATTGCCTCCATCAGTGATTCTATCCACAATCTCTCAGGTGGATTGCCTCCATCGGTGATTCTATCCACAAGTTCTCAGGTGGATTGCCTCCATCGGCGATTCCATCCACAAGCTCTCGTGTAGATTGCCTCCATCGGTGATTATATCCACAAACTCACGAGCTTTAGAGTGGATTGCCTCCATCAGAAATTCTATCCACAAGCTCTCGTGTGGATTTCCTCCATCGACGATTCTATCCACAAACTCACGAGCTTTAGAGTGGATTGCTTCCATCCGTGATTCTATCCACAAGCTCTTGCGTGGATTGCCTCCATCGGCGATTCTATCCACAAAATCACGATCTTTAAAGTGGATTACCTCCATCGACGATTCTATCCACAAGCTCTCGTGTGGATTGCCTCCATCGGCGATTCTATCCACAAACTCACGAGCTTTAGAGTGGATTGCCTCAATTGGCGATTCTATCCACAAGCGTCTCAAGCTTTAATGTGGATTGCCTCAATCAGCGATTCTATCCACAAGTTCTATCTATTATGATATGTTTCAGCCATCACAAGATGTCTATCACAATAGAAGGCCAAGTTATTGTAAGATCATCACCTTCCAATAACTTTTACAAATACAAGTGATAACCATTTGGAAGTCGTCACTTCCTCATGATGTACACAAGGGGCAGGCCTATTAAAAATATGGAGTCACACACATGACATCCATCATGCCTCAATGTAGAGGGTGAAAATAGGGGATTTCACCTTGAACTTCTCTCACAGAGAAAAACTCATTGAGCATATATCAATCTGTTGATCATCCAAGATTGCTTAAGATGAATTGTCAGACTCCCTCTGAGTCTGATATCAATCTTCTTAGCTCCTCGTCCAAAGTTACCTCTAAAGAGTCAGACTCCCTCTGAAAACAATTTCTTGTGCT
>MU224349.1:860947-909207 GCA_018584345.1 Thuja plicata | reverse complement strand
ATCACCATTTTCTCACTCTCCACTAAGGATGGTTCAAATGGAAATGTAACATTGGTTATTATTCCCCCCACAATGTACAATTCCCACTCTTATATCATTGAACAATACTCATGTCTTCTTGTGAAATCACTTGATTTCTCCAAGAAGGTGACACTATAATTAATTCTTTCTTTCTATAAAGAGACACACTTCCTTGAATACATTCTTCTTTGTTAATGCTTGACCATGATCATAACAAATTAATATATCTCTTTATTGAAAGCCACTTTCAGGAATTTCACATAGACCCGTACATAGTTTGTCATAACTTTTGAACCCTATATATCTCTCCAATCGCTCCGGTGGGATTCTTCAAAATATGTTTTTCACCAACATATCTGAAATTCAAAAAAATCCAACGATGGATTTGTGAGATATGGTCCCTTTACCGAGACTGTATTTTTTAAGACAGTCACAGATTCACCATCAATAAACTACTCTCTTACATTTGCAGTCTGGCTCTGATACCATGTTGAGTTTTAGGATAGCTACAAATGTAATAGCACTCTCTGTTGTATGTAATTTCCAAATGCAACAATCTCTCTTTCATTTATATTGGGAATGAGGCTAGGAGAGACATGTCCCTTCATGTGGCATGTCTATTCATTATTATTTATAAGAAAGGACATGCCTCTTCCCATTAATTATAATTTAATCAATCTTATAATGTTTCATCAATCAATTATTAATTAAGAATAATTTAATATTGAATATTGAATTTCATATGATTAATAATAATATAACATATATATTATATTATTACTAATCAACATATATTATATGTATTCTAATGATCATACGACTGAAGCTACAAACATTAATAGAATCACTCTATTATTCAAATCTCCAAGACACCATACATAGACTACACACAATCATTTATACAAAGTTCTTCGAATACAAATAGATGAGGGAAAATGAACACTCATGTGACCATTGGGCTTCACATCCCAACAATCAAAACCTCTTACGATTAGGGCCACTGAACTAATCAATAAAACATCAGTCCACAAATTTCGGTGGATGAATTAGGTTGAAAAATGCAGCTAGTGTTTTGATGTATTGTTGTCAGATGTTTTAATTTATGCTATAAGCAATCAAATTGCAAACTCAGAATCCAGATGAAGACGACATGAAAAGTTTTAGGGTAGAGTTAGACCACCCCAACACAACAGAATAGGCATAAACAGGGATAACTTTAAGAAACCCCCCTCTAGAAAAATATATAAAATCCTGGTGAATCTTTCATTTTATTTTTAAAAAAATTAATTCCTATTGGCGAATCTCTCAATTTTTTGGGAAAATAAATTATTTGTATTGGCGAATATTTTTTAATCACAATTTTTTTGTAGAGAATATTGGCGAATCTCAAGCAATAACCAAAATTTCATTAATCACCATGGAAAATAATTATATTTAAAGAAAAAAGAGTTCTCATAGAAAATTATTAGGCTAACTATGAAAATATTTGATGGGTTTAAGGGAACTCTATAGTATCTAGTTGCTACCATTTATTTAAAATATAATCAAATAATCCTCATTATATTGTGTGAGATAAATGTATCGTTATTTTTATTATTATAATAGGACCCAAAATTTCTTCAATGTCATTGATTTATCAACAATCCAAAGGAAATCTTAGCCCCGATAAGCGTTACAAATAAGATAGTAACATTTTTGCCTCATGGAATATAATGAAGATCACTAGATTATATTTTAAATCAGTAATGACAACTAATATTGGTGACACAATCCTACTATAACTAACAGTTATGATATATTATTGGTGAATTAATTTAGATTTCTATAATAACTGATAAAATTTAGGCGAATTGAATCTAACCATCTATCAAATATTAGGCGAATATTTGAGTTCAAATTTTTAATAAAATAAATTATTTGGCAATTTAAATATTTCTAAAATAAAATTTTGTAAAATTTTGGCGATTTAGGTTGCCTTAAATCTTGAATTATTAGCCAAATTTGGATTCTCAAATTTAAAAAATTAGCCAATTGGCGAATATTAGCCACTAAAAAAATCACTGGGCATAAAGACTAGACACGTGAACTGGATAATGATTAAGAGCAAGTAGATTTCTACAATCCATAACATAATTTATAAGCTGCTTCTAAATTTGATTGTGTAATTGTTTTTTGCATCAACATTTCGAATCACACTCTGTAATCCATCATCAGCTATGCATGATGATTACCAAAGTAAGAGCCCAACCAACACATTCAAACCATCAAATCAAAGACCAAAGATAGATTGCAAGCTAATGAAGAAGCAAGGATTAAGACAATCAGTTGCAAACGTGGAAATGACCAAATCAAAACATCTAGGAATATTTGGAATCCCATGAACCCCTTGCCAAGTTATGATTGTTGGAGTCGGGTGTGTTTGAAGTGTTTGACACCTACCAAACTCCACATTATATATCCACGAAAATATGATAGGTTCAACATGGGATGAACGCACAAAATTACATAAAGACAGATTATAATTGAGTTTCTTAATATTTTGTAAGGTCAACCAAGAAGTCTCACATACAAATAAGAGGTAATCTTTTTAGAGTAATTATCTTCACTTCTATAACTCTAAGCAAGAGACATCCTTATTGTTCCTGTCAGTATTAATCATAACTTGGAGACTCTCTTCTCCATTATTCTAGCTCATCCACATTACTCACTACTGACTCATAGAATAGCTAGCACTTACATACATACACTAAGCACTATTTGAGTCGAGGTTTGTGCGACCAAGAGTCACAACTAAGCATAATGAACTCAAGGCTTTAGAGTGGAACCTAGAGCTCTAATACCATATGTAAGGACTGCGATGCCACATAGGATTTAAAAATTTCGACATAATCGCAAGTTGCATAAAAAGTCACAAGTCGACAATAAGTATGCAATTAAATTAAATCAATAATATATTGCTTATTCAATAAAGAGATGATACATCTTATCAATTTGTTAACTTTTGTATTTGACAAGTTGGTCAAAAATGTTATTGATTATTAATGTATCATCTGTTTATTGAAAAAGATATTATTGATTTAATTTAATAACATATTTATTATTGACTTGCGACTTATTATGCGGCTTGCGACTATGTCAAAAATTTTAAATCCTACGTGGCATGGCAGTCCTTACATGCTTACATTGTATTTGTACACATTAGAATTAAACGAGCTTCTTAGAGAGCTATTTACAATAAAACTATCTACATTGTATTTGTACACATTAGAATTGAATGAACTTCTTTGGGTTATTTACAACTAATCGTTCATGTTAGAATTGAATTTGAATGAGGTTCTTATTCGGCTTCTTACACTGTTCTTTATATAAAATGCTGATCAATCTGGATATTATTTCAATTCAACAAAAAGCATACTCAAGCATGAAGTTGCAAAGCCTTAAAAGGCCGTAACTTAAAAACACGACTGTACATACCGAGCATCAGCCAACATGATAAGAAATATCATAGTAGTAAATTTAAAAATTCAAAAAGAAAACGTAGGGATGATATGAAAAGGATCCATTATTTGAACCTCAGTACAATGTTATGGCAATGAGATATACATTGGACAAGCAGAATGAAGTATCTTATATAACATGACCCGTCTTTAACTACCATACTGCGATTCCTTTGGCTTCCATCTCTTCTGCAATTTTTACCAATCCCTCAATCTGTTCGCTAAGATGGTGAAGGTGCAGCTAATAATCTTATATAACCTCCTTTGTTTCTTCTTGTATAGTCTTGCTCCTACCAAACAGAGGTTCACAGTGGATTGATTAGTGGAGCATACATGTTCTTGATATATTTTCCTGCTCCACCGGTATCTTATTTCGACCATAATAAACACATATTTTCTAAATCTTGAATTACCACTGTTTATTCTTTCATTGACCATACAACTGCTACCAGACATCTTTCCAATCCTTTTCCTGCAGGGTCCCTTCTTTGATTTCGTTAGCCAGTGAGCAGAGAATAGCTCCATGCACAGATAGATGGCTTCAAATGCAACCTTACACCGAACCAAACTTTCAGCAGAAAATTTTAGCTTAAAAGGTGACTTCTTTGCTGATTCTAAATGCATCACCAGTAATCGCCACAAGAACATAATCCATTCTTGAAGTGATGGAAACGATTTGCATCTCTCACAACAATTTCACGGCTTACAATCTTAGAAATGAATCTAGATGCATCATGACAGTCCCCGCACACACGGAGGTTTTTTGTGATCCGAATAGTGGTACCAGGTGGTGTGTTGATAAGCCCAAACACAATTGCGAGCTTTTCACTATGGCAAAGTAACATGTGTTCCTTTAAGTCCTCCTCCACATTATACAACACAAAGTTTGTTTTGGGTACATACCCTGCCTCCTTTATCTGCAGAGTCAAGGCTTCCAATGTTGCATAAATTTCCTCCGATTGTGAATGTGATCTATCTCCAACAAGGAATGCATGAACCCTGTTGTTTACCTCAATCAAGCTCCACCCTGGTGCTTTTCGTATGCCCCTCTCTCTCATTATTGTTCTCACCTTTTCTGCATCATCCCACATAGAAGCTGTAGCATAGATATTTGAGAGCAATACATAGCACCCAGAATCCTCAGGCTTTAAACTCAAAAGTTTTTCTGCCACACTTTGTCCAATACTAATATTGCAGTGAAGTCTGCATGCAGAAAGCAAAGCTCCCCAGACACGATCATCAGCTTCAAATGGCATTTTTACAATAAGTTCGTAAGCTTCTTCTAGGTGGCCAGCACGGCCAAGAAGGTCAACCATACACACGTAGTGCTCCATCCGAGGAGTGAGGCAATAATCTTGAATCATATAATCAAAGTATTGCCTGCCTTCATCAACCATACCTGCATGACTGCAAGCAGACAAAACACAAAGGAAGGTGACGTCATTTGGTTCAACACTTGTTCCTTGCATAGAACAAAAGAGCGCAATAGCATCCTTTCCATATCCGTGCATTCCATATCCAGCAATCATCGCATTCCACGAGACTACATTTCTTTCACACATTTTGTCAAACACTTTCCGAGCACTTGCTATGCTTCCACTCTTAGCATACATGTCTATGATAGCGGTCACAATAACAACTTCAGTAAATCCTCTTCTAATTGCATAACCATGTACCCACTTACCCTGTTGCAGAGCTGCTGAATGGGCACACGCTTGAAGGACACTCGCCATGGTAGAACAGCTGGTTGTGATGCCTGCAAGCTGCAATTGGTGAAAAAGCAATAGCGCTTCACTAGCACACCCATTCTGTGCATACCCAGCAATCATTGCATTCCAAGAGACCACATCTTTGTTTCCCATTTTATCAAACAGATGCCGCGCTACTGCTAAACACCCACATTTAGCATACATATCTATAAGAGAATTCATCACTGAAATATAAGACTCAAATCCTCTCTGAATTACATGATTGTGCATAATCATACCTTGTCTCTCACTCCCCAACAGTGCGCACGCCTGCAGTGCACCCATCAAAGTGATTGAATCAGGCTTTACACAGTCAAACTGCAGCCGATTAATCATCCCCAATGCCTGATCAGCGCATCCATTCTGCGCATAACCAACAATCATAGCATTCCATGAAACCGCGTCTCTCAAAATCATTTTATCAAACACTTGGCGTGCCATCTCTAAACATCCACATTTTGCATACATATCCACAAGAGAATTCCCTACAAAAATATCAATTCCCAATCCAATTTTAACTACATGATTATGGATTTCCTTACCCTTTTCCAGAGCCAATAAGCCAGCGCATGCCTTCAGCGCAAACGTGAATGTTCTACTGTTGAGCTCTATACATCTCTGCTGCATTTGGCAATACAGTCTCAGTCCCTTTTCATATAGTCCATTCATAGCATACCCTCTGATTATCACATTCCATAAAAATGAATCTCGTTCACACATTTTATCAAACACTTGACGCGCATCTTCCATGCTTCCATACTTACTATACATGTCTACTAGATTGGTTTCCAGAAGAAGGTTTTGAGTAAGACCTGTTGTAAAAATCTGGGCATGGACTTGCCTGAGAGTTCCGATATCTTTACAAGCCTCTAATAAAGAAAAATAGTTAACATTGCAGAACTTATGTTTTAGAGTATAGAAATTGCAGTTCTCTGGTTTTTGTTCGGTGTAAGTAACGGCATGAACATGAATACGGTGATGAAAGGAAAGCTTCTGAAGACATTTATACCGTCTAAGCTTGTTCAACTTTGGAAGTGCCATTGAAGGAAGGTAAACCAAGATTTGAGGGAGATCACTGTGAAGTTATGGAGAAAGGAAATAAAATGAGTAACTACAATAAGAATACAATTATACAGATGAACACAAGTATTTATAGTTGGCTACATCCACACTCAGTAGAGGAATTCTCTATTAATCAACTATTCAAATCAGTATACAAAGATACATATACATCAGTATATATAACAAAAGAGCAATCAGCTGAAAGGACATTATAAGGCGGGAAAGGACAAGGGTGTTCGTTGGCCTTCCAAGACTCAACAAATTCCCACTAGAAGTCAATGCTATCACAGTTGATCAGACATTCCTCTGCTCTAAATGTTGATCTACTTCTTTTTCACAAGCCCAAGAGAAGTCCTAGCACATTCGAACTTCTCTTTGGGAACAACCTTGGTCAAGATGTCTGTCGGATTGACCTTTGTGTCAATTTTAACAACTTTTAACTTGCCTTCTTCAACCATATGTCGCACAAAATGAGCATGAATCTCAAGTACATGTTTCGAACGACGCCGAGATGAGTGATTGTGAGTCATAAAAATGGCACTACGACTGTCAAAAAAAAGAACATAATCACTTAGATGATATTTCAAATCACTAAACAAACGTTGTAACCAAATCATCTCCCAATCACCTTTGGAAAGTGCCAAATATTCAGCTTCGGTGGAAGAAAGAGCAATGGAATATTGCAGCCTTGAGGCCCAACTAATGGCAGCCCCAACAAACATGAAGGTATAACTGGTAGTAGACCTTCGTTTATCCAAATTGCCGGCAAGATCAGAATCAGTAAATCCTTGCAACTGTATATTATTGCCACCAAAACATAGACAATAATCAGAAGTGCCTTTTAGATATTTCAATATCCATTTAACGGCTTCCCAATGAGTCTTCCCGGGATCACTCATGAATCTACTCACAACTCCCACCGCATAAGCAATGTCAAGACGTGTAGAAACCATAGCATACATAATGCTACCAACTGCTGATTTGTAAGGAATTCCTTCCATAAAATCCTTGTCCTCTTATGTTTGCGGACACAAATCAAAAGATAAATGAAAGTGGGAGGTAAGGGGAGTAGAAACAACCTTTGCATCAGCCATACCAAATCTGTCAACTACTTTGTCAATGTAGTCTTTTGTGATAGAATGATATCCTTCTTTCTTTTATCTCGGGTGATTGTCATACCAAAAATCTTCTTGGTTGCCCCTAAGTCCTTCATAGAAAACTTGTTTGCCAAGTGAGCTTTTAACCCACCAACAATCTTTGGACTAGTACCGGCTAGCAACATGTCATCCATGTAGAGAAGAAGAATGAAAAACTGACCATTAGGAAGTTTCTTATAATAAATGCATGGATCTGATTCATATCTAATGAAGTTGTGAGCAATCATGATTCGATCAAATTTCAAATATCATTGTCTCGAGGCTTGTTTGAGCCCATACAAACTTTGCTTTAGTTTGCAATTAAGATTCTCTTGTCCCTTCTTGATGAATCCTTGAGGTTGCTCCATATACAACTCCTCATCTACATCACCATGTAAAAATGCAGTCTTCACATCAAGCTGCTCCAACTCAAGATCTCATACGGTTGTCAGTCCCAAAACTATTCAGATTGTTGTCATCTTGACAACCAGTAGAAGATTTCATTGAAATCAATCCCCTTTTTCTGATCATACCCTTTCACTACTAGTCTGGCCTTGTAGTGTTTATTGCCTCCATCTTCATATTTTAGTCAATACACCCACTTGTTCTTAAGTGGTCTTCGATTTGGTGGAAGAGTGACCAAATCCCAGGTGTTATTAGCTTCAAGTGAACTCATTTCTTCTTTCATAGTGACCACCCATTTATCCTTATCGTTGTTCTGACAAGCGGCTTTATAATTAGCCGGTTCAACTTGCTCAAAGATTAACAATTTGGGCTCTGCCTCTTCAGCAAACAACAACTCATAATCTGAGAATTTTGAAGGGAGTTTTCGCTGCCTTGTAGATCTTCTCAAAAGATAACTTTGTACAACATTGTCACTACTAGCAACAGTAGTACTCTGCATACCATGTTGTGCCTGCACTCTTTCATCTTTGAAAATACTTGATTCATGACTACCCAAAGTACTATCATTTGGTTGAAAGGAAGAGTGTGGCATATCACTTTGCTGAGGATACCCAGCCCAACCGTGTTGAGACAGAGGAAGTCTTACCAATAAGATCGAGAGCTTGGCTATCTCCTATGCCATCATCTTCAATATGGTGACTGTAACCCACACTGCTCATGTTCTTGAGTCTCAAGTTACCATTGGGCTGAACCATTGTTGTTGTCATGTGATTGGGAAGAAAGCCCATCTCAACATCCTGTTGACGGGAGTTTGTGACCGGGTCCGCCAACAAAGGTAAGTTGTCACCGGGTACCAGGGTACTGGCCAACTTCGCCTGTAAAGGTTGTCCAGGGAAATGAGATTCCCCGGGCCTCCAAGCACGTGAGATTCGGGTCTCGATAGTGCGGGGGCTCAATTGGGAAATGCGACTGTTTTGTTTGAGGGGGATAGCTGGTTATCTTAACTCGTCATCTTCGGGGATTCAAGTAAGTAGGGTTTCCTGCAAGCGCATATTCACTTAACAAATAAACTTCAAAAGATACTGCAGGGTTAGAAAGATTTCATCTACCTATAGTTATACTAAACATTCAAAACATTGACAATGCTCTAACACACTACACTAAATACTGAAGAAATACAGAACCATCAGCTCATATTTAATCAATAGCGGAGGAAAAGGAGGTCGTTAATCTACTTGAAGTATTAGAGCAAAGGACATGAAGAACACAAAGCATAAAATATCGTTAACCAGAGATCAGAATGCTAACAATGTCACTGATAGAACCCTTCCTTCTTCATTAACATATCTTCCAGCAAGCACTGGTGCGTATTACAGCGGTGGCTCCAAGGGAGCATCTATCTACTGAGAACACTTAACAACTAAGGAGCATTGAGCTCTACAACTAAGAACTGAGAAAACTAAATGTCATTAACTGTGGATTGCAAAATCATCAATTTTGTCGACCCTTGGAATGAGGCCAGACTTATTATTTATACACCATTTGACCTAAAGCTTAACCTAATTTATTTTACACCTTACAATATAATACTATTTTTTGGTGGCCGATACTACCTGCACCACGCTACAAAAGACCTCGAGACGGAAAAGGTCTAACAAGTCAGAGGAATAAGACAAGAAGAGAGGAGTGGAAGAATCAGCCTTGAGGGGAGAGCCGGTAGGAGAGGAGAAGAAATTCGATCTCCTGGGGATCGAGGCCACATGCCTCATATATAGGAAAGCGGCGCCCTGTCTCCAATGCGCCAGGTGTAACATTGAAGCGACACCTTGGGAAGACCATCTGTCAGAACCCTCTTGTCGAGCCGACGTGCCTTGTTGCAGTTACCTATTTTCTGACACCTTTTACTGACTACCTTGAAAGTGACCAGTCGACCTTGGGAACTAGGACACGGGTCACTTTAAAGAATTCAAAAAATAATATTGGATCCGGGACTCTGGGATTAGGGAGCTCGTGCCCCAAAGAATAAATGAATACAAAAATTACATCTCCCGATTGATCATCTCCGGAATCCGGAGGACCTTATTGTTCTTTAGTATCATTGAATGTCTACAGGAGCCGGGCGATCCCGTCTTCGTCTATGTCCTTAAGACCGGCCCGGCGGTATTTAGCCGCCTCTAATTGTTCGTCCAAGTCTGGAACATTTGCCTTGAACTTTGCGGCCATCTTGGTCACATCATGACTCTGGAGCACCATGAGAGTGAGCCTTGCTATTTTCGCTCCATCCATTCCCTCTAGGGATCCATACCGAGACTCCATCAATTCGTCAAACTTTCCCAAGACATACTCCTCTGAAGTGCATGTTTCAGTGCTGAAGGGATCAGCTCCGGAGACCTTGGAGATGAATGACTTGTATAAATTGAAAGAATAGTGAACTTCCTGGACTTTGTCACGCATAGCCCATACCATTTGCTTGATTACCTCCAATGTGAGGCCAAGTCTGGAGTGTTGGGTCTGGACAAAGTCAAAAGACTGTTCTCCTAAAATTTTGGCCTCGGAGACAATTCCTTCTCCGATGCGGATGAGCTCTTCCATCTCGGCCTTCCATGCCTCATAATTTTTGATAGATGGAGATAGTAGTCTTGGCCTGATGTAGAGTGTTGCTGGTTGCATACAAGTTTGGGAGTGTGGATGCCAAGAAACGCCGGATGTTTCCCACTTGTTCTGCAACCCACTCATCAACTGCCTGGGCTTTTCTTTTCATTGCCCTTAGTGCATCTATGTCGCTCTGAGGGAGCGGTATGTCAGACGCGGAGGCCCTCAGGGGAATTGCAGTAAGAGGTTGCGCGAGCTCCGTCAGCAACCCCATGAGATTAGCATTCTTTTCTTTTTCTGCCCTGAATTTCTGGGCCTCCTTTTCATAACGGTCATCCACCGCCTTGGTTGCTTCTTTCAACAGGTCGAGTTCACCCTGCTTCCCTCTCTTCCCCAGTGATACCTCAATGATGGAGTACTCATCGGCCTTAGTCGTTGCTTCATCTACACCTGGGGAAGGTGTCACAATTATCGAGACTATTTCTCCGCCCAGCCCAGTCTGAAGAGTATGGACTGTCTGGGCTTTCTTGGCCTTGGGAGGGTCCTGCATCTACACCATCATCTCTGCCAAGGAGAGATGGGCCCTAGGGGGCGTCAGGGCCTTCCTCTTGCGAGACTCCACTAACCATTGTGGTGGTAGGGGTGGCTTTGCAGCCATAATTTGTTCTTGCGATTTCTCCCCGGGATCTTGTTGCACTGCTTTGACAATATGAGCTATTTCTGACTCCTTCCCTGTATCCTTAAGTTCACCGGTGATACTTTCTCTGGTGGTGCTTGTATCCTTCGCCCTGGTGTCTGTATCTTTGACAATGTTGGGACCATCATTCATTTCCCTGAGATTCTTCTCCTCCTACTGTTGTTCATCAGCCTCTGTTGCTAGGATGTCTTCTTCCACGGGTGTATTCTCTAGAGGTGGGGGAGGCATCGGGCCAAGATTCAGTGTTTGGGCTGTTGTGAACACCTCCCTAAATGTTACCTTTGGGAGTGGTGTTTGGAGCATGGCAGTTGGGGTCATGGTTGTTCCCGTGGGTCCAATTTCCCCAACCGATGCCATTTTCTCATCCTGTGTCTGTCTTCCCTCAGTCCCTATAACTTGTATCTCTATGACTTCAGAGGTATCCACCTGTTCTTGTTCATTCTTTTCTTCTGCCCAGGCTTCCTGCTCTTGTGCAGGCTCTTGCTTTGGGAGTTCGTCCTATGCGGCGATTTCTTCAACCGATCTCTGGATATCCCCCTGCAAGTTTCCAAATTCATCAATTCTAAATACATCATCAAATTCATCCTGGGGAGGGGGATTCTCCGGGATGTCCTCAGTTTCTTTCTCCGGCTCCGGGGAGTCGGAAGAAACAATTTCTACTTCTCAGATGCTTGGCATCCCGAGCTCTGGCTCTGCCCTTGGTTGAGAGTTATTTTTCTTTTTCTTTCACCTAGTTACCAAAGGGGGCCCTGCATCCATTAGAGTTGTCTTCTCCTCTTCCGCTCCGGCTCCTGTTGCTTGGACCATCAATGCTGCCAACAAAGGGGAAGAGGGAGGATGAACGGGTCCGGTCATGAGGACCGGGGTGGCCAACTGCGTGATTAGTTTATCCTTCATCTGTTGGGAGACTGCCAACGTTTGTTGTGTCTGTTCTTCTCTGAGGACCGTGGATGGGGTTTGTGATGGGGTCCCCATTATTATTTTTCCTTTATCCTCTCCCTGCGAAGAGGTTCCGGCCCCAAGGGTCAATCTCAATACTGTCGGGCCAACTCTACCTGTACTCCCTGGGCATGCCTTTTTGAAATAAGCATGGCTATGCTTGGCCATGTCACGAGTGATATCTTCAATAATTGGCCCCTCCTGGGCATCCCAATCTACTAGAGGGAGAGCCATCTTATCTATTCCCTTCTCTTTGTACTGAGGATCCACTGTGGACCTGGTTTCTGAAAAGTCATCCAGAAATTTTCAAAGCTTCAGCCTCTCCATCATCCCCATCGTCATTCGGATGAAGTGCCAACTACGGACTTCAAAATCATCTTGGCAATCTTCCCAAAAGTCCTCCATGTGGAATATATGGGGCTCTAATGCCCGGGGAAGTGCCTTTGCAATCTTGCCTAGTGGATCAAAGTTCTTCCGCGCTAGATAGAATTCTGTTAGGCCCAAGCTTTTAAGTTTTTTGTTTGCCTCTTTAGCTGCGGTTAGACTACACGTGTAATTCCCACAAGTGATTGGAAATGGAACATTTACCACCTTCTTTATAGTGTACAAGGCGTGCAACTCCAACATCTGTCGGCAATATTCTAAAGGATTATTTTGTTCCCACAATGTTTGGGAAACAAGTAGGGTTTCTTGGAGAATCCAGTTACCCGAATGTAAGTATGCTACTGGAACTGGATGTAGTAGTGGCCATAACGTCTAACCAAATCCATTGCCTCCTTAGAGAGATGGTACCGGGCATCCTATGTAGGCGTGAGAAGATTGTAATAGATGATGGCATCGTTAACCCGGAAGAACCTGAGGAAACTAGCCTCCCATTGGATCTGTGAGAAATAATCCCAGGGAGCCTTCTGACCTAGGCCGATCCCAAGTTTTCCTGATGTGAGTAGCCTATTTGTGACAGGGCATTGTTGTGCTAGAGCCCAGAGAACATAGGACGTCATGTAAAATTTTGAGGTTCGGGCCACCTAAAGGAATTGAGAGTCCACATGGTTTGAAATGATGACAGCCTAATCAAAATACATTTCGCCGGTGGAGATGCCCAATAGGAAGTAGTACACCCACCCTGAGAATTCATGGGCATGGGGTTGCCTAAAAGTCCTGCATAATGCTATGGTCCCCATCTGGATGCTTTCCTTGAATTCAGATATGGGGATTTCCAACTTCATTCTTTTGGAATCTTTCTTTGGGGTCTTTAGCCATTTGTTACTCAAATATTGTCAGGCCATAACTTCTAGCTGCCTAAATTGTGCCAAGGCATCACATCAGGTGACGATGGCTGCTTCATCAAACTGGGGAATCCCCAGACCTTCCTGAAAATTTTTAGCATCCAGGGAGACCATGGGTGTAGGATATCCAGTCGGGACTAGGGCAGCGAGCATGACGACCCAGACGGGGGAGTTTTAATGCGCGGCCAGAGTGAGAATAAGTTTTGGGGTCTGTACTGAACATGGGAAGCAAGTGGCCTTCAGAATCCTAGATTCCCCAACATTGATGGCCAATTGATCCCCGACCATTCACTGGATGAACATAATTTTGACAAGAGCTTACATCTCCGCTCACATTCTGATGCTGGTGTCGGTGATCAACTGGACCTTGGATTCGATCTTTGATCCAGTAATAGTATTATCCTTCAGATATTTCATGCTGAGGGGAAGCTTTTCTAGGGCCCTTTCGATCTTGGACCTAATAGATTCCCTAATGAATGTCGTGGTGGGGAGATCTGGACTCCCGGGCGGTGAGGATGCAGAAGCCTTTGACATAGTGAAAATGCGATGTTTGAAAACCTGCAAGGTAAGGCGATCGTCAGAATTCTCATAAGATAAAAATATGCTGCTCCGAATTCCAGAGAACTTACCACCGCATCGCGCACTTCATCTGAAAAGTTAGTTTAGGTCAAAATCCAAAAAGATATGCATATGATGTCAACTTAGGAATTCAACCATAATCCGGGCCCGAGGATTTCAGCATACTTGATGGAAGTAAGATATAGGCTAGGCGAGGACGTAGGACCCGGAGTCCAGAAAACTAACCATTGGGAGACATGACCGAAAAGTGAGTTGTCAGGCTTACGTGGGCGTCACATGGCCATGCAATAAATAGGAGTTAAGGTGACAGTGACGCCAACTGTCTGAACGCGTGCGATATGAAAGCCACTTGGCGGATCTTAAATACGCACATGGGAAATAATTGTGCCATAAAGACTAACCTGACAATGGAGAGAGAAACCGCCATGGTCAAAACTATCCAAGAGTCGAGTTCCAACCAGGTGGTATTCCACCATGTGGGTGAGCTCATAAAATTCAGACAACCAGACAAGAGCATGGTGAGCTTGACCTAATACTGAAAGGATATACACTAAAAATATAGCAGGGCTGAGGGATATATATATATATATATAACTTACAGAGTTTACATAATGTACAAACAAGAGACACCATGTAGAACACACAGGAACCACCTATGCTACAACTGCGCAGAGGGCGGACAACCCTCTGTCAATGCCAACCCACCAATAGGAGGCGACGGAAGACCAGCGCCACAAGACGCGGCAAAGACAACAGGCAAAAAACCAGACAGAAAACAAAAACACAGAGTGAAACGAGAACAAAACTAGAAAACCTTAAAATGACAAGACCAGGGCCGAGAGCCTACCTGAAAAATGAACACAATAGAGAAGGTGGGCACGGGAGGCACCTTGCAATGAGCTAACCCCAGGGATTACCATGAACAATCACTGCAAAATCACTGGTAAACAACCACTAAACATGGGAGCAAAAGTAGTTTAAAATTGCTTTAATTTGCTTCAATTCGCTCTGGAAGCACAAGTGTGTTAATCGTGGTAACTGTAAAAGTGATGTGTAATTCCTATTTATACCCAAGGTAAAAGAAAGTTACCTTCTCCTCCGCAAACTCTAGAATAGGCAAACCTCCAGACTCTGGGCCTAGGGATTCCCTGTGACCATACCTTCTTGCGAGAAGAAGACATCGTGGCAGAGGATCCCAAAGTCTGGAATCTGGCTCTGGAAAGAACAACAAACTCTGGGACCAGGCCCCAGAGACATGAAAGACAAAAGTAGAAAGAAAAAAAACCTCATGGGAGGGAAAGCCCAGAGAAGAAAGCAAATAAAAACAAAGAGGACAAAGGAAACAAGGCAAGAGCCAAAAGTGAAAAAGGGGACCCAAGATTTTGCACACAAAATGCAGGGATGGGTATGCAGGGCATAACACATCCTGCGCACAAACCTTCAGATTTCCCTACGCGACAACCATAGGTAAGAGGCTACCATCTTGAAACAAAGGATTATGAGGTTGAGATCGAGCATTGCTCATGGGATGTCTCAAGCGTTGGCAATCACCAAGATTGTCATTTACGCCAATGGCCTTGCCATCCAAATTAGGATCAATGCCAATTAAATAAAAATCAATGTCACCTCTGTCGTTTAGATGAGAATCAATGCCCTCTTTGCTAAATGATGGGTTGTTCTCCTCATCATCTTGTGTAACAAAGATATTTGTCCTCTCTGCAGAGTCAATCCAAGATGTAGAATTTCCATCTGTAGATGTCAAATTCAATGGTGAAGAAAATACGGAAGGCTGTGAACTTTCAGAATCATCAATATTTTGCCCAAATATTGTTTTGATTAAGTAAAAGAAGGATTTGAAAGGTCCCGAAACCTTGTACAAAATATCAGAAGATAAACATTGATGATCAATCCTCAAAGAAGTTCAAGACAAAAAAGGGACAGAGGCCCGAGGCCTTACAACCAGTGACACTATCGACATGGAGATAACATTATAAGTTCCTGTAGCTTGATTTTGTGGAGATTGCCCCAAATTACTGTTATTGTGGATTGAATAGTTGTCATTCCTCAAGGCTGCAGTGGGAATATATTCTTTGGACTAGGTGGTTTGTATGTGCAAAGATGGAAATGTGTTTTCATTAAAAATAACATCTCAACTTCTAATAACCTTTTTTGCAACCGGATCACAAATTCTGAACCCAAATTGATCCTCGCCATAACCAATAAATATACCTTTCCGCGATTTGGAATCCAACTTTGTCGTCCTTTCCTTTGGGACATGAACATAAGCTTCACATCCAAAAATCTGGATGTGGAAGTAAGAAATCATCTTTCCCAACCACTCTTCTTTGGGAATACCAAACTCCAAACGAGATGAAGGACTGCGGTTAATTAAGTAAATTGTTGTGTTGCATGCCTCCACCCAGAATTATTTGCTTAAACCAGCATTGGAAAGCATTCACTGAGCTTTCTCAAGAATGGTTCTATTGAGTCTTTCTTCTGCCCCATTTTCTTGAGGGGTGAAGGGGATGACTTTAACCCTTTGAATGTCATTATCTATACAAAAACTATCAAACTCCAAAAATAAAAATTCACCTCAATTATCTATTTTTAAACATTTAATTTTGTGACCACTTTGATTTTCAACAAGTGCTTTGAAAATAGAAAATTTTGAAAACACTTCAGATTTTCAAGAAATCATATAAATCCAAACTTTCCTAGTACAATCATCAAGGAAAGTAACAAAATAGCTTTCACCTCCATAAGAGGTTATGTCCATAGGACCAAATAAATTTGAGTGCACTAGTTCCAATGGTTTTGTCTTCGTATCGTGTTCATCCTTCAAGAAGCTGACTTGTCTTTGTTTCCCATGATGACAAAAAAAAAAGACCTCCTTGTTCGCAAAACTCCAAATCTACAGATTGAAGACCTGGTAGTTGTTCTCGGTTGAGCATAACCTCAATTCCTTTCTTGCTCATGTGGCCTAACCTTTGATGCCAAAGAGCCATATTTCTTCCCACAACATTCATAGCAGCTCCCACCTCACTAATGGTTTCTACAATATAGAGGCTTCCAACTTTGTCTCCTTTTTCAATAGCTAAAGGACCTTTAGTGACTTTCCGTACATGTCTGTGAGAGTGGTGAGAAAACCTTGTGTATATATCTGACTTGCAAAAATCAGATTTCTCTTCAATTTGGGAACATGTCAAACTTCTTTTAGCAACCATTTGACTCCTCCAGCTAGCTGCAAAACAACATCACTTTTTCCAACAATTTCACAAGCTTTGTTGTCACCCAAATATACATTTCCAAATTTCCTTCTTGGTAATTTGTGAAGGCCTTTGTGCAAGAAGAGGCATGAAAGGAGGCCACATAATCAGTTACCCATGAATCTAATTTTGTGTCACTTCTTGATAGTATTAGAATACCATCATCCATATCATGAGTTGTGTTTTTTTCATTGTCCAACACTCTTTCTTGTGCCTTGTTTTTTCTACAATCCTTCTTGATATGACCATCTTTTCCACAAAACCAGCAATCACCTTGTCTACCTCGGGACTGCGATCTTCTTGCGGATTTGGACCTCCTATTGTGATTATTTCATCCTCTATTATGACTTCTTCCCCTATTTTTGGTACTCACCATCGTTAAGGCTTCGCTAGTTGAAGACTCCATGTTCTTTCTTCTCATGTCTTCGCTGAGAAGAGTCATTGAAACTTCATCAAAGGATAAATTTTTTGAGCTTGATGATGTAGTGCTGATGGTTATTACAACTCCATCCTAGCTATTTGGAAGAGAACATAATAATAGGACAACCTTTATCTCATTGTCTTGTGTCATGCTAATTGAATTTGCTAGGTTGATCAAGGTATTAAATTCGTTAAGGTGGTTTTTTATGGCTTCACCTTCCCTCATCTTGATTTTGTATAACTTATTCATGATGAAGACTTTATTTTCAGTGGATTCCATTGAATATGTGATTGTGAGCTTGTCCCATACCTCCTTTGTTGTTGATTCATTTGCAACATTGAACAACACATTATCATTTAGTGAGAGAAAAATTGTTGCCTTGACCTTTTCGTCAAGAGATTCCCAATCTTCATTACTCATTGTGGTGGGCTTCTTTGTTTTCTCCCAAGTGCAAGTGAAATACTTTGCTTAATCAGCAATGATTGCATTTGTATATTCCATATCCCAAAATTCTTCCCTGAGAATTTTAGTACCTTCCAATCTTCCATAACTTTGGAAATTCTTTTCCAAATTCCCAATCAGCTATTCAACCTTCTCTGATACCAATTGTGAAGTTATGGAGAAATGAAATAAAATGAGTAACTACAATAAGAATACAATTATTTATTGTGGTTCACCAAATTGGCTACATCCACACTAAGCAGAGGAATTCGCTATTAATCAGTTAATCAAATCAGTATACAAAGATACATATACAACAGTATATATAATGAAAGGGCAATCAGCTGAAAGGACACCATAAGGCGAGAAAGGACAAGGATGTTCATTGGCCTTCCAAGACTCAACAATTAGTCCCTGCATTTCTTGAAATAATTCAAAATTTGACAAGCGTTCCCCCTCATGAAAAATAGGGCAATGACATCTGTTGTGATATAGTATCACACAAACACAACTTATGAACAAACACGCCATATATTTACACCAATGAGGAGCTACAAGAATAAAATTGTGTGCTTTCTAATTCAAATTTATTGACTTATGTTTTATGACTAGTCTTACAAGAATTCATTTCTAAACAAGAGTAAGTGGTACACTTTTCACTCATTACATCTAAAGCTGCACATTTGAAATATGATAACAATATCATAATTAAATTTTCTCATCACTAAAAATGTTTTGATGGGAGAATAGAACATGCCCACGAAGTAAAAGAAGGAAAGTATAATGAAAGGCTGACCTAGGGATTTTAACCTTTATATTATTGATCTTGTATTATTTAGGGGAGAAGATTAGTAGTGGTACACCTTATTTTTGGAGGTTCATGTGGAGTGCTTCGTAGACTCAGTTTTAAAAAAAAAATCACATAAGATAGCTATTTATATAATAAAAAAATATTTTCATTCAATTTGGACGTCATTCATCATTTGTAAATTGTTGATTTGTCTACTATGTCAAAAAATTTCCCATTTGGGTGGCTGACCATTCATGTTAGAGGTATTGGATCTAATCATGTTGGGTGGTTGCATGAATCCAACCCTGCAAGTTGTGTGGCATGATGATGGTACTGGAGCTCTATGTCATGTGGCGAGTGAACAATTTTCCACCCTTTGCATCCACTCGATCACATTTATTTCCCACTTCCTCCTCATTCCCTTCAAGATAGCCACATTAACTATGTATGTGTCCCTTCCCATTTACTTAACCTTTTTGGCACACAAATTTCAAGCATTCACTCAGTGAATGCTCTAGAACCCCACACATCATGCTCACTTTCATCTCATTTCTACATGCCACTTCTATAGTCTTTGTTAGCTTAGACACCAAAAAATGTTCGGCTAGGCTCTCTAAAACTTCTTTCGACACCAATAAATGTTCAACTCTACTCATTGTTTCCTTTTTTTATTGGCAGTGTTCAACATTGATTTATCCTCACCATGATAGGATTCCCAAAAAGGTAATATTGAGATATTAACATTGTTGTCATTGATGTCAAAATTTGTGTATCGGTTGATTGTGGTCTAGGTAATGAACAAAGATTGGTCTATACTATGCAGTATTATATAGTAACCAATGTTGTGGATGATTATCCATGGTTTGGTAATGGCGGTATATTAGTTTGGTACATCTATAATGTTTAGTGGATGAATTTTTAGATGGTTGTTGTGTTCAATATTTTTTCGAGTATCCTTGTTATGCGGTCATTCATGCAGTTTGTCAGGAGTTTTGGTATAATAGTTGTGTTCAATTTTAGACTATTGTTTCTCGGTGTTATTCTTCAGTTGGAACTGAATTTTGTGGTAATCAAGACATGGTCCTAGTTGTGGCGTTACCATCGGACCTGGAATATATTTATCTTTCAATGCTTAATCTATGTAATGAGGTTGTTTGATGTAAGACCTATCTCTGGGTCCCATGGTAGCCTAGTATGTATTTCCCATATGTGCAACCTATCTTTTAGATCTGGTGCTAGCATGTAGATCATCATTGTATACCTCAAGACACTTTCTTTTGTACTCAAGATGACATGTTTTTCTAGGTCGACATATGTTTGCAAGTTCATCAAATATGTATATATATAGAGAACATCTTTTGGATCTGAGTGTGTGTGTGTATGGGAAAAGAGCGAATGTTGAAGGTGGTATGATGCGAGTATTATTGAATAGAAAAATAAAGTGTGAAGGATAATACTAAAGGAAATGTAAAGGTGGTGTCAAAAAGGTTTTGTTGAAGACTGTTGAAGATCTCTATTTAGGTCTACTATTGGTAAAGACAATGCTATTCATTGGAACTAAATTCATGCATGTACAGATACAATTTTATCAGTTCATGTTTTGTTTGTAAGATCACTTTTTGTATTGGTTGTGATAGTTGTTTTTGTATCTAGGGTCGTTAGCCCAATCAGCAGTGAGCATTTGTACAAATTACTTTAATTAGTGTCACCTTAACCAGTGTTCTTATTCATGAGAATTAGCTTCTTTGTGATTTTTCCCATCTCAATTTTCCACGTAAATCAGGTGTTCATTATGCATGTTGTCTCTTTTGTATTTTTACAAATATTGGTGTTTTAATTATCATTTTGAATTCATCTTTCTACCAGTATAGTTAAAGTTAAAAATATCTTGGGATAATTGACTCACCCTCCCCTCTACCCCCTCATAGTTATTCAAGGTTGTTCAAAAATTGGTATCAGAGCTTGGTCCCTTCTAGATAGAGCCTAACCTCGTAAGGGAGATCTTGGTTGGTTGAACAAATGGCTTGAGAATATATTTCTGATGAAGAAGCAAATACAATTTTGGATGACATTGAATACACAGAATCTAAGAATGAGCAATTGAATGAAAATCTCAAGGAGGCTAATACTTGTATCTCTAAGCTAAGGGAGCATATTCAGAAATTCAAGGCAAGACACAAAGAAGTAAGCTATGAGATGAAGGAATCAAAGGAGAATGTTTCAAATCTGAATTTACAATTGGAGGACTATAAAAAGATTGAGGAACTCAAAGATATCATCAAACATAAAGTGGAAGAGAATATAAAGCTATATCAAGAACTTAAGAAGCTAAAATATGAAGTGTAGGTGTGTAAGATCATCACTATTATGGAAAAAAAATTGTCTATGCATAAAAACCGCAAGGAAAAGGAAGGTCTAAGGTTCTTTGGTGAGAACTCAAATTAGAAAATCAAGAATGAGGACAAAGAAGTTGAAGCTAAAACTAAATTTGAAGTTACAAGGTTCGAAACAATGGTAGATTGGCGAAGAAGCATCTATTAAGACAACCAAATGCTCAAAGGTATTTATCATTTAATGGTTATTATTTTTTATTCAAGAATTTTGGACATAAGCTCGTGGAATGTAAGAGAGGAAAAGAATAGAATATTCAATGTTTTAGCTGCTACAAGTTTGGTCACAAGGAAAATCAATACATAATTTAAGTATCTAATCCAATTAAGATGAATAAGATAAACAATGTATTTCATGGTAATTTATATGTGTGTCATAACTATGGTCACAAGGCTAATATATGAAAATCCAGGGTTCAATTAGTGAGATCAGGACAGAGGAATGTAAAGTGTTTCAAGTGTGGTCAGCTTGGTCATTATGCTAACACATGCAGATCTATTACCTATTTGGGAAAGTCTAGAAATGAGAATGATGTTGTAGTTTTAGGTGAATCTCAGAAGATAGTAATGGTATGGAAGAAGAAAGAATCAAGTGATTAAATTCCACCTATGGCACCAGATTCTAGTGCTAGCAGTTTCAGTAACTAAGCCAACTACCTTGGCTTAGGGGGAGTATTACAAAGCTTAATCTATCAATTCACCCTCTCTGAAATAAGGTATGAAGTTTTTTTAGAGTAATTAAGTTTGATTAGACTAGTAGAAGTTCAAAGTACATTTTTTGGCATCCTCTATGCACTTTTCGACAGGAAATAATCATTTGTAATTAAGGATATATTGGTGGAGTTTTTCAAATATTTTTACACTTAGCGAAGAATAAAAATGAAGAATTTGCAGAGGTATAGAAAATGTGAATAGAGATAGATCTTTCTGAAGATGGAATCTAGTTTGGCTGTTTGTGAATCTTGCGATGATATTCCACAATGTTGAGAAGAGTTGAAATGGAAGAATTTGATCATAGAAAAATAAGGAAAATTAAGTTAAAGGAAGATGAGTTGCTATGGGTTCATACTCTTGGCATGGACATTTGGGGGAATTTCCCTGGTTTGCTGAGAAGGAGTCTATTATATTCTTGTTGAGTCAGTTCAAGGATGGAAAATTAATATTGGATAAACCCTATGTGCTTACCAAGGAGGTGATTAAGGTGTTATTGGTATGTGTAGTGTTGGATATATTTCATGAAATAGGATAGTGAAGTATAATAAAGTGTACAAGCTTACTGGTATCGATAAAGACCCTCATGCTCTATTAATTAATACCCTTGTCGATCTGGTTGTGAAGTATTTTTCTTATGGTATTACTTATAAAATTTGTTTCTGCAATACTGAAGGTGCTATGTTTTCTATTTTTTTGTATTTGGTGCACAAGATGGTTAAATAAAATGTGCAATTTGATTTATGTAGTTTGATGTTGGAGAATTTACTTGAAAATGTCAAGATGACATTATTTGAAGGATATGCTTTCCAATTTGGATCTTTGGTTATGTGCTTGGTCTTCTAGTTTCTGAGATCATTTTCGGGTAGTGAAAATGTGGAATGGAAGCCTGCCATCTATGTCAGAAGATAGATTTGCAGGTATTTGGACAACATGAAGGATAATATGGATACATCCAAGGCTTAATTCTTATCTTTACAGATGAATTTTTGTTATGGTTTAGTTATATTTGTTGTTGTGCCTATTGGTTGTGTTGAGGAGGGATCCTCCTCCGATAAGAAAGAATTGGAGATTGTACTTGGTGGTTCCCCTCTGAAACCTAAGAAGAGGGGAAAAAGTTCAAAAGGAAAGAAAATTATCACTTTATCAAAGGAAAAATAAGAAAAGGAAGAAGAGAAGAAAGAAAAAGAATGATGTATCTTGATTTGAATCAGGCTTTGTTGATTTGGATGTTGTTTGGACAATGTTGGAAGAAAGAGAATTAGACAGGATTGGTGAAATCTGGTGTGCTTGCTCTTTGGATAGAAAGGATGAAATTGAAGATGTGCTAATAGATCATCTACTCAGTAAGGTCATTATTGTATGCATTGTTTCTAATGTGTTATAGATTGATTTGAAAAGAATTACTAAGGAAAGGTTGTTGCAGGAAAGTTTTGAAGGTGATCAGTTTAGAGATGTAATTAAGAGAAAATTTGATAATGCTAAATAGAGGTTATCTAAATATATTGGTGAGACAAAATAATGCTTGAAGGAGACATCTGATATGAACGGTTATTGTCTCCGGTGGCCTTCTGCTATTGACAATTTGAATTTGAATTGAATAACATTGGTAAGAATTATGATTTCTTCAAGGATAAAGGTGCTAAGAAAAGAAGTAGAGTTGGTGAGTTGCAAGATGATTTGCAGCATGTTTGAAGATAGGGGGGAATATTTGGTGAA
This sequence comes from Thuja plicata, assembly GCA_018584345.1. Lineage (NCBI taxonomy): Eukaryota > Viridiplantae > Streptophyta > Pinopsida > Cupressales > Cupressaceae > Thuja > Thuja plicata. The sequence goes on along the minus strand of MU224349.1, from coordinate 885,507 downwards.
AAATTTCTGGATGGTGAAGGATTTGGTTGAGGTTCAGTTGGAACATCTTTTTGGAGTTCTTTTTAATGCGGAGGAGTATGAACGTTAGTACCGGTCTCTGGAATGGTCATCATCATTTGATTCATCGATTCTATATCATAGTATGTTTGCACATATGATTTCTTCTATAGAATATTGGAAGTGGGGTCTTCCAGTTATAAAAGAAAGGTACAAGAAATTTTTTCTAGTAAAAATATTGGTTTGATCTAATGTGATATTTGGCCCTTTGTTATTGTTGGAAAAAGAGGGGAGAAAATGAAGAAGAAAAATTGAATTGAAAATGGTGACTACTTAACTTTTTGATTTTTGGATACTTTGAATTGTTTTAGTGTTTTTTTGTCATCAATGCCAAAGGGCAAGATTGTTAAGATATTGGCAGTGTTGTAATTAATGTCAAAGATTGTGTACTGATTGAGTGTGCTATAGGTAATGAACAAAAATTGATTCATTCTATGTAGTATTATATAGTAACGAATGTTGGGGATGATTATCCATGGTTTGGTAATAGTGATATATCCTTTTGGTACATCTATAGTATTCAATGGATGAATTTTTGGATGAATAGTGTGATCATAATTATTTTTGGGTATCCTTGTTATGTGGTCATTCATGTTGTTTGTCAGAAGTTTTGGTATAACAGTTGTATTCAATTCTGGATTGCAGCTTCTTGGTGTTATTCTTTGGTTTCTCTTGAATTTTGGGGTAATCAAGACATGGTCTTGGTTGTGGCATTCCCATCAACCCTAAAATATATTTATCTTTTGGTACTTAAGCTATGTAATGGGGTCATCCTATGTAAGACCTATCTTTGGGTCCCATGGTAGTGTAGTATGCATTTCCATATGTGCAATTTCTATTTTAGATCTAGTGCTAACATGTAGATCTTCATTGTATACCTCAAGATATTTTATTTTATACTCAAGCTGACATATTTTGCTAGGATGACATATGATTGTAAGTTCATCATATATGTATATATATAGAGAGAACATCTTTTGGATCCAAGTGTGTGTATGGGTATGGACAAAGTGAATGTCGAAGGTGGTATTATGCAAGTATGATTGAATAGCGAACATAATAAGAAGTTTGAAGGATAATATTGAAGGCAGAGTAAAGGTGGTGTCAAAAAGGTTTTTTTGAAGACTGGAAGAAGACCTATGTTCAGGTCTACTGCTGACAGAGATAATGCCATTCACTAGAACTAAATTCATGCATGTGAAGATGCAATTTCATTAGTTCAAGTTTTGTTTGTAAGGTCACTTTTTGTACTGGTTGTGATAGTTTATTTTTGTATCTAGGGAAGTCAACCCTTCCAGCATGATCCTTACCTATGGTGAGAATTTGTACAAATCACCTTAAACAATGTTTTTATTCATGAGAATCATCTTCTCTATGGTTTTTCCCATCTTGTTTTTTCCACGTAAATCTAGTGTTCACTGTACATGGTGTCTCTTTTGTTCTTTTATGACTATCAATTTTTTAATTATCAACTTGAATTTTTTGGAAATAATAGGTACTAAGAGGGGGGTGAATCAGTACTAATAAAACTTTTAGACTTTTACTTATACCTTCAATTAACCAAAAAAGGAACTTCCAAACTATGAAGCATATAATTGTATTTGTAAAGTAAAAGTGCAATGAATAAAATGACAACACATGCACACACATAACACTTAGATTTTTATCGTGGAAACCCTTGGTCAAAGAGAAAAACCATGGTGGGGATGAAACCCACAATCTTCTCACTGCAGTAGAAAAGAGTGCTCTTTTAGGAGCTTACAATATGCCACTTTCTAGGTGATTCACCCTATTAGGAGTGACTGATACCTTATTAGAAGTATCTATAGTCCTATTACAGACTACCTTGTTAGAGGATTTAATCCCACTATTACAATGTGCTGAAGACAATTATTCAATTGTGTGTTTTCATTGATGTTTACATAAATGTGTTGATGTTACACAAATGTCTAAACCTAACCAAGCACAGTCAGTGTATGCCAAGCTCTCTCAGGCATTGAAGAAGACTCCAGTATCAGCCAAGTGATTTTTAGTATTAACCAAGTTCACTCAAGCAATACAGTAAGTTTAGTTTCAGCTAAGTAACAGTCGGGCATCGAAGGATTATAGTGTTTACCAAGTTGTGCATTTAGTTTTAGCCGACTTACAGTAGTTTACACTTTATGTTTAATTGGTTAATAATAGCTGACAAATTTAAGTTTTATTGTTTATTTGGAAGGGTATTCAATCTGACTTGACAAGGTTTATCATATATATACAAGTTCAAGTTTGGATTGAATATGAGGTAGAGTTTTCGATATGAAGAGTGAAGGTGAAGTAAGAAGGAATTATGATTAAGGATAGAATATCTAGACCAAGCTGCAGAAGAATATTTGATCATTGAGGATCCAGTTAAAGCCATAATAGAGATCCGAATCTGCAAATTCAGTTGCTTCTTCAATCATGTCAACTCATTGTTACTCTCTAACAATTGTAGCAGTGATCCAAATCTCTTGACAAAGTAGACTTAACAGTCTTTTATAAATCCTCTCACAAGGTGGAATTTCTACATTGAAGTGTTTGAAGACCTCTAACAAGGCCACTCCTAACAGGGTGATTAAATCCTCTAATAGGGTCACACCTAACAGTGTGTTTTGTAACCTTTAACAGGGTTGGCTCCTAACATGGCTCACTTTGGAAGAATGAAAATAGTAGCTAGTTGCAATTGGTGGTTTTCCCAAATTTGGTTTTCATGTTAAATCTTGGTGTCATCTGTGTACCTATTATTTTCTTTATTCTTTATGTTTCTGCACTTAATCACTAAAGGTTAATCACATTTAATATCTTAATATTTCTTTGTTAACCGAGTTATAGAAAAATATATTTTATTAACCGAGCAGAGTGATAAGTTTGATTAAGACATCTAAGGGACTTGGATTTTTTTTGTGGTAGCTGACTCACCCCTCCCCTCTCAGTTACTCAACTCATTTCCAACAATTGGTATCATACATTTTGTGCTTTCAGGGAAGGTTTCAAGGCCTAAGCTAAAGATCAAAGATGTCTTATAGAAGGGAGATTCCCAAGCTTAACAAAGACGACTTTCATGCATGGCAAGAGTTGATGAGGCTACATATATCTACTATTGGAGATATTGGTTTGGAATTCTTGGAAAAAAATTATGTGGAACCACCTAGACCTAGGTCTATGGATCAAATGGTGGACATGAAGAATCATAACATAATGATGATTCATATAGCTTCTTCACTCAGCTATTCATAATTTGATGAAGTCAAGGACTGCCCTACTGCCTATGATGTGTGGAAGAAATTGCATGAAATCCATGGAGGAGATGAAAATGTAAAGAGATCCAAAGCAGAGAGTCTCAGAGTTAAATTTGATTAGATGAAAATGAAAGGAGAAGACATTACAAAATACAGTGAAAGAATCAAGAGAAGTATTAATGCCATCAGAGTTTCTGGTGGAAAGATTGAAGACAAAACAGTGGTTAGTAAGGTATTGAGAACTTTACTTCCTATCTTCGCAATTAGAGTTTTAGCTATTCAAGAGATGAGGTGTAGTAATGATATAAATCTAGATGCATTGGTTGGAAGGCTAACAACTTTTGAGATGGACAATTTTGACAATTATTATCCTAATCCTAGCAATTTTGAGTCTGCATTCAAAGCTAAATTAAGCCTTGGTAAGATGGATAGAAACTCAAAAGTAAAACAAATTGACAATGATAGTGATGATGAATCTGATGATGAAGATCTATAAATCATTGAAGCACTACTTGCAAAGAGAGCTGCCCAAAGAAAGGAAAGTACAAAGGAATAATACCATTGATTTCTTTCCATGTGATGAGGTTGGCCACATTTCTGCTAAGTGTCCAAACAAAGAAGATAAAGATGAGATAAAGTTCAACAAGTACAAATGTAAGAAAGATTTCAAAAGTAAAAAAAGATACAAGGAAAAAGGTAAGAAATCTTGTTATATTGCAAAAGATTATGATAGTAATAAAGATGAAGATGAAATGGTTTACATTTCTATTAAGGATGAGTCAAATAATGAAGAAAATGAAAATTTCTCTCATGTTAATGACACTTGGATAATTGATAGTGGTTGTTCTCACCACATGACTGGTGATAAAACAAAATTTGAACATATTAAGCACTATGATGGTGGGAGTGTCGGATTTGGGAATAATAAACCTTGTTATGTGAAAGGTAAAGGTTGTATTTCTCTAACTGAAGGAATCAAATATGATAATGCTTATTGGGTTGAAGAACTAAGGCATAATCTACTAAGTGTGGCACAACTAAATAACATTGGTTTCAAGGCAGAATTCATGAATGGTAAGGCCAAGCTCCTGGATGGTAAAGGAAACCTAGTTGGAACTGGCAAGAAAACAAAAGGTAATCTATTCTATCTTGTTCTCACTGAAAGTTCATGTTTTATTGCACAAGTAGAAGAAAGTTGGTTATGGCATAAAAGATTGTCTCATGTGAATTTTGATAACCTGGTCAACATAAGAAAGAACAAAAGAGTAAGAGGTATTCCTATTTTGAAGAAACCTGAGTTGGAAATTGTTGGAAATAATGGGAAGTATGTACTGAGAGGGGAGGGGTGAATCGGTACCTCTAAATTTTTTATCTCTTTAACCTTAATCCAATTAATAATCCATTGTATTACCAACCATATGTGCTATACTATCTTTGTGTAAGTTATAATAACTCATAAGCTTAATAAACATGTAAACATTCATAGAATCATTCATGAAATGTAATGACACATAACACAATATATGGTAACATAGAAAACCCCTGTTAGAAGGTAAAAATTGTGGTGGGGATGGTACCCACAAAAACTTCACTATCTGCATATTGGAAGGGGTCGGTTAAGGCTTACAATTTTGATCACTTCTGATGATCTATGTTGTTAAGAGTATTATGTGGAGACTGGTTAAGGTCTAATCATTAAGAGATTTGGAAACATTGTTTAGTGTGCACTCGGTTAAGATATTTACAAAGGATTGTTAAATCCACCTTTCTTGAAAGGATTCCTTCTATTTGCCAAACTTGTTAGAATGTAGACAAAAATACTCATTGACCTGAGTGTATGAAATCTTCAATTTCTCATTATAGATCCATTAAAATCACATGTACAAAGTATCACCTAATGTGGTTGATTAATATCTTTGTTGCTTGGTAGCCTTGATTCTTGGTTCTTAATAACCAAATTCATCTTTTGTTGTTTTGCTTCTTGAAACTCTCAGTCTGATCCATAGATGTGCTCCTTGGCTACTATCATCCTCACATCCATCTGAAATGAATGATTACATATATATTTATATAATAGATTGACCTAATTTGGTTTCACATACTACAAAGATAACTCTATGATCGAAGGTTTACAACTTTACCTTGATCTCCTAGTCTGCATGTTTTTAATTAGTTAGACTGATTAAAACAATTACAATTATCTTTCTTGTCCCTCAAGAAATGGTTTTAAATCAAATCAAAACTCTAAATATAAAACATAACCATTTCATCTGACATGGAAGTAAGATCCACTTTTCTCGTGATATAATTGACTTTCAGTGTCTAATGCTCAGTTTTCTTTTAAATTCTTTCAGTGTTCCTTTGTTGAACTGTCAGTCAGGTTCCCTTTCTCTGTCGGGTTCCTCTCTTGTATTCTCTTTTAGTTTATAGTGTAATTTGCTCGTCGGATTCCTCTGTCAGTTTCTTGTGCAGAATTTTTAGTTTGCAGTGTAAAAGTGTGTCGTCGGGTTTCTCTATACTTAGCACTTTCGATTTGAACTAAAATCACCAACAGTTCAAAGAACTATTTTCCCTTTGCATATACTAATGGAAAAATTAATGTCTTCGGGAAATATGCAAACAATGTCAATTTGGGAAGATGGGAAAAACTAGTTTCAAGAGCAAGAATTGCAATATTGAAGAAGTCTTGGAGTTAGTGCATACTACTCTATGTGGACCAATTGGAACAACAAGTTGCACTGGAGAGAAGTATTTCATTCTATTTTTTGATGATCATTCTAGAATGATGACTGTTATCTTTCTCAAAGAAAAATCAGAAGCTTTTCATAATTTTAAGTGGTACCTTGCCAGAGTTGAGAAGGAAACATGAAAGAAACTAAAGTGCCTAAGATCTGATAGAGGAGGTGAATTCATTTCTAATGAGTTCAATGAATTCTGCAATGAAAGAGGAATCAAGAGATAAGTATCTGCCCCTAGTACACCATAGAAAAATGAAATAGCAAAAAGAAGAAACATATCTATTATGGATTGTGCAAGGACCTTGATGATTGAAAAGAATGTTGCAACCAGATACTGCAAGGAAGCTATCAACACTACAGTTCACACCTTGAACAGAGTTCAATTGAAGAAAGGTATTGATCAGACACCCTTTGAATTATGGTATGCCTATAAAACCAATTTTTGTTATTTCAAAGTATTTGGAAGTAAATGTTACATCTTGAAGGAAGCAAGAAATGGAAAATTTGATGTAAAAGGTGATGAAGGCATATTTCTAGGCTACTCCTGTAAAGCAAAAAATATAAATGTTTGAATCTTACTACTCATGAAGTCATAGAAAGTGTACATGTAAAAATTGATGATTTTGCAGAGAGAAGTGAAGAACAGAGCAGTAAAGAGCCTAAGGAGTACAAGAACTTTGTGTATTATGAACCTGATACTATACCTAAGACACAAACAATGGTGATTGTATAGAAACCATGCCAACCACTTAATTCATCAACACAAACTTTGTTACAGCTAGTCCAACCTGAGTTGTACCATGTGCAACCAAAGCTTCTAATAGTTTCAACTGAGTCTCAGACAGAGGCAACCGAGTATCAATCAAAAGAGCAGAATAGAATGTTTAAGCATGGTGAACCAAGTGAAGCAAGCCCAGAATCAAAGAAGAAGGAACCTGTACTTTCCAAATATGTTAGAAGGCATCATGCACCTGAGAAAATAATTGGAAATTAGACAGAAGGTATAATGACAAGGAAAAAACTTAAAGGTACATGTTTGCTTAGTGAATTTGAACCTAGATCCATCAAAGATGCCTTGAATGATGAAAGTTGGATAGAAGCCATGAATGAAGAGATTGAGAAGATAGAAAAGAACAAGACCTAGACACTTGTGCCTAGACCAAAATACAAGATTGTGATTGGTACTAAGTGGGTTTTTAGAAAAAAAAGTTGAATGAAAAGGGTAAAGTCTCTAGAAACAATGCAAGATTAGTGTGTAAAGGATATGCTCAAGAAGAGGGTATTGATTATGGAGAAACTTTTTCTCCTGTTGCAAGACTTGAAGGAGTAAGATCTCTTATGGCATATGCAACACAAAAAGGATTCAAGGTATACCAAATGGATGTAAAATCTGCATTCTTGAATGGAATTATGGAAGAGGAAGTCTATATTGAGCAACCTGAAGGTTTTGTTGATCCTAACAAAAATAATATGGTTTGCGAATTGCACAAAGCTTTGTATGGAATTAAGCAAGCTCCTAGAGCTTGGTATGAAAGACTGCATGGTTACCTGGTAAGTATTGGATTTCAGAGAACTAATGACATTAGTAGCTTGTACATCAAAGAAGGACCTTAGAGAAAGATACCATTAGTAGATATATTTGTTGATGATATACTATTCACTAGACATGATGATTTATGCAAAGCATTCTCTAAAGAAATGAGTAAGGAATTTGAGATATCTATGTTTGGAGAAATCAAATTCTTTGTTGGTTTACAAGTTCATCAAATGAAGGATGGTATCTACATTACTTAGTCTAAATACATCAAAGAGATACTGAAGAAATTTGGAATGGAAGATTCTAGACCGGTTGGGACACCTATGTCTACTAGAAATAAGTTGTCTAAGGATGATGATTAAAAGGAGGTAAATCAGACTACCTACATATCCATGATTGGTAAACTTCAATTTTTTGTTCACACTAGGCCTGATATTGCATTAGCAGCTGGTATTGTTGCAAGGTTTTCAGCTAATCCTAGAGAGAATCATTTGATGGCTATCAAAAGGATTCTGAGATATCTTAACGATGCTAAAGATTATGGATTATGGTATAAGAAAGGAGGAAAATTTGATTTGAAGACTTTTACTCATGTTGATTGGATAGGAAGTGTTGATGATAGAAAGAGCACCAATGGTGGAGCAATCTTTCTTGGAAAGAGGCTAGTCTCTTGGAATCGAAAGAAACATAATTGCATTTCTCAGTCTACAATAGAGGCAGAGTATGTTGCTGTAGCAATGAATTGTTCAAATATCATATGGTTCAAACAACTATTGCTAGGTAAGAAGGAGGAAATAAAAGAACCAGTTATTATCTACTGTGACAACACTAGTGCAATTAACATTTCAACGAACCCTGTGATGCATACTAAGACTAAGCATATTGCAATAAAGTATTATTTATTGAGAGAATTGGTTTAGGACAAGGAAGTAAGGCTGGAATATGTGAATACTAAAAAAAAATTGCAGAGATATTCACAAAACCTTTACCTAAGGATGCATTCTTGTATCTTAGAGGAAAGCTAGGGGTGATTCTCCTAGTTGAGGTTCACTAAAGCACAGATTAGTGATGCATCAACCGAGCTACAATGATGATATAACAAGTTGATGCCAATTTTCAGAGCTTATTGCATATGAATTAGTACATCAGGTACATTAGAACTTCATTGGATGGAGTCTTTGGCATTGGATGTGAAAGAGGGAGAGATTATTGATGTCATGCCAAAGAAATCAATATATCAGAGGGAGAAATTTTATTAGAGACAAAGATTGATGTAAGAGGGAGAAATTTATATATCAGTGACTATGAAGATAGAGGGAGTTTTCTGGATGAGAATCAGAATGAAACTAAGGACATTATAAATTTTATTCTTGTTTCAGTTTCTCTAAAATTATTTTTATAATGAAATTTTGTGTTTCCATCAATGCCAAAGAGGGAGATTGTTGAAGAAAATTATTCAATTGTGTATTGTCATTGATTTTTACACAAATGTATTAATCTTACACAAATGTCTAAACCTAACCGAGCACAGTCAGTGTATGTCGATCTCTCTCGGGCATTGAAGAAGACTCCAGTATCAGCCAAGTGATTTGCAATATTAACCAAGTTCACTTAGGCCCCGTTTATTTCACAGAATTGGAATTGAGTCAAAACCTTATTATCACAAAATCAGGTTTTGAAATCCCAGTTTTGCATCTTGGGGAATTGGAATTTGACTCAAAACCTTATTATCGCAAAACCAGGGTATGATTTCTAATTCCACCTATTTAGTGGGAAGATGATGCCACTCATTTTGGTGTCTAAACCCGGTTTTTCTTGACGAATCCAGAATTGCAATTTAGAGAAACAAACAGCGGATTTGCAAAAATGAGAAGTGTCACTCCCAAAACTGGGAAGTGTCACTCCCAATTCTGTGAAACAAACGGGGCCTTAGGCAATATAGTAAGTTTAGTTTTAGTTGAGTAACGGTTAGACAACGAAGGATTATAGTGTTTACTAAGTTATGCATTTAGTGTTAACCGACTTACAACAGTTTACACTTTATGTTTAATTGGTTAATAACAACCAATAGATTTAAGTTCTACTATTTTTTTGGAAGGGTATTCAAGCTGACTTGACAAGGCTTATCATATATATACAAGGTCAATTTTGGATTGAATATGAGGTAGATTTTTTTATATGAAGAGTGAAGGCGAAGTAAGAAGGAATTCTGATTAAGGACAGAATATCCAGACCAAGATGCAAAAGAATATTTGATCAGTGAGGATCTAGTTAAAGCCAAAACAGAGATCTGAATCTGTAAAGTCAGTTGCTTCTTCAATCAGGTCAACTCATTATTACTCTCTAACAATTGTAGCAGTGATCCAAATCTCTTAACAGAGTTTACTTAAGAGTCCTTCATAAATCCTCTCACAAGGTGGCATTTGTACATTGAACTATTTTAAGACCTCTAACAAGGCCACTCCTAATAGGGTGATTAAATCCTATAATAGTGTGTTTTGTAACCTTTAACAGGGTTGGCTCCAAACAGGGCTCACTTCAAAAGAGTGAAAAATAGTAACTAGTTGCAATTGGTAGTTTTCCCAAATTGGGTTTCCACAGTAAATCTTGGTGTCATCTGTGTGCCTATTATTTTCTTTATGCTTTATATTTCTACACTTAATCACTAAAGGTTAATCACATTTAATATCTTAAGATTGCTTTGTTAACCGAGTTACAACAGAATATCTTTTATTAACCGAGCAGAGTGATAATTTTGATAAAGCCATCTAAGGGACTTGGATTTGTTTTTATGGTAACTAATTCACCCCTCCCCTCTCAGTTACTCAACTCATTTCCAACACAATTTTCACCCTGTTACAGGATTTTAACTTGTTGGAATTATTAGGAAAACAATAAGAGTAATTGACCTATGATATGCACTCTTGAATGATAATCAGATCCTTTTATGCTATGTTCTTGTTATAAATCTAATATTGTAGCTTCTCTGGAAATAGCTTTGTAATCATTGTCCAAGATCTTTCTTTTCAACAATACTTTAACTGATTCCCAATAGCATAACTATCTCTTCACAACTGTAGAAACTATCATCATATAACCTTATATATTGTGTTTACCTTTGGCTATAAACCAATTAGGGTTTTTGTGTCCCTCCAAAATAACTTTATCAATCATAACTAACTCATAAAAAATTATAATCCTTACAGTGTCGTCCATAACAAACTTTAAGTTGTTATCTCCAATGTAAAATATTCCTTCAATATTATTGGCCAAAATATACCTTGGATTCATACAAAAATTTGTGCACAACTAACTAAGAATTGACTTATTCAATTCTTTGAACAATGTACTACATTTTTCATGTTGTCCAGATTCATTGAATTTTCCACCATCATAACTGATTTAGCCAATTAATCAAAACTTGTCAATAACCTTTAGCTTGTACATGTTCATTGAACTAACCGATTGGTGTTATCTTCACTTATGCCTTTACCAGTGTGACCTAAGAGTCACAGTCACAAATCATAGTATACATGTTGTCTTTACACCTTCCAATTTACTCATAGAAAACTTATCTTCCGTAATCAATTTGTCCTTCATCTGTTATCTTGTTCACTAGTTACCTTTCTGACTTGAATTCTTGTTACTGATTGGATATTAATTGATAATACTTAAATGATCATAAGTTTTTATTAGTATACAAGTAGATAGCTTCGGTCGGTCATGATCAACGAGTGACAACACTCATCGAGAAACAACGTTCACTGAGCGCAGTGGTCACAGAAATTATTTGAACACCGAGTAGTATATCAACCGAGCATCAGTCTACAAAGACATCAATGAGCACTATTACATATAGACATCACCGAGCACCAGTCTACACCAAGAGACAACATTTCATTGAAAAAAGTGGATCTCAACTACACATCAGCTAAAGAACTTTAGTGTTTAAAATAGCTTTTTGGTTAGCTGGATAACCGTTTCTTCTGGATCAAGAAAAGTGTAAATGATGGATTTAATTAGTTAACTGATTGTTTTCATGCAAACTAGGAGATCAAGGTCAAGTTTTAAACCTTTGATCTTAGAGTTTTTCAAGAAAAGCGTGAAACCTAATTAGGTCAAAATCTTGTATATATAGATGTATTAGTCAATCAAGAACATGATGATTGTAGGCGCCAAGGACATATATGGATCAGACAGAGGTTTTCATGCAAAAGGACAGATAAAGAAGAATTTAGTTACGAAGAACTACATTCAAGGCTACCTAGAAGAACAGAGGTAATATCCATCACAATAGGTGATACATATATTTTGTGAACTTAATGGACCTGTAATAAAAAATTCAAGGTTGCAAGCTATCAGGTCATACTTATTTTGTTACTCTCTAACAAGTGTAGCAAGAAGTAAAATCCTTTAAGAAGGTGGACTTAACAGTCTTATGTAAATCTCTTAACCGAGTGCACACATATATTGTGTTGCTAAAATCTCTTAACCAAGTAGAATTAACAAGCCTAACATGTTACTCCTAATAGGGTAAGATCATCAAAAGTGATCACAACTTGTATCCCTAACACGCACCTTGCATTTTGTAGATAGTGAAGCTTTGTGGGTTTCATCCCCACCACATTTTTTACCTTCTAACAAGGGTTTCTACATTATCAAATACTTGTGTCATGTGTAAATTATTTTCATGAATGTTCCAATCTTTGTTTACATCCATTTACATTTATGCTATGATATTGCATGCATGAAGTTGAAAAGCTACAATGGTTGGTTATGCAAGTAATGAGTACTAAAGGTTAATTGATAAAAGTTTTAAGGGCAGTAATTGACCCCTCCCCTCTCAGTACACACCCTTCCATTATTCCAACAATTGGTATCAGAGCTAGATATCTTATTTGGAAAATTTTAAATCACTTGAGAGAAAAGATCATACAATGGAAAGGTATAAGCTTGATAAAAATATTAAGAATTAGAAGTTGCAAATACAGATTTTCTTTGAGCAATACAAAGAGGAAAGAAACAAAATAAAAGATTTATTGGCTGAAAGAAAATTCATGGTATATTGCTACAATGAAACTGACTATCATGAAGAAGAGATACCTGACCTATTTGATTTATCTGGATCTGGATTTGGTAGTTCATCTAACACATCTGAAGGAACCATTGTAGATCTAAATGAAATCAATTAACATCTGACTGAACAAGTGAAAGTACTGTAGATCTATCAAGAGACACAGATGGTAAGAAATATTGATGTTATGAATAATACAAGATAAGCTAAACAAGAAAGAACTTTGGCTATTGATGACAGGAGTAAGATTACTGAAAAATTGCAAGAGAAAGAATCTGAGATACAGAGACTTACTGAACATCACATTGAGATCACCAATAAAATATTTTTTATGAGTCACGAGGCCAACCAAGTGAACATAGATCTTAATGGAAAATTAGAAGCTATTGGTGAACTAAAGGAAGAAAATGAGAAACTAAAGCGTGAAGCAAAGATTCAACAACAACATAATGATATGATCAAGAAAGCTGAAGACAGTACAAAAAGAATGGATGAATTTTTGAATGGACAAAGAAGACTAAAAAAAATAATAGTTTGGGGTATACCGAGCATGGAGAATCATCAAACCAAGCCAATCAAAGGAATGTATACACAAATCAAAGACCAAATAAGCATTCATGTAATCACTATGGAAAACCAAGCCACACATAAAATGTTTGCAAGAGAAAAGAAAAAGGTATTCCAAAAACTACTACTACATTCATAGGTAATTGTTATAACTATAACAAGCAAGGACACAAAGAACATGAATGCAGATCTAAGTTGAAAAAACCAAAGAAGAAATCTTACATGGAAAAATATTTTTCTACTTGCAACATACATGGCCACACATTTCATGAATGCAAAAAAAGGATAAAGAAAATATGGAAACCCAAAGAAAAAGAAAATTCATATCAACCAAGAAGAGTCGGTAATACATATGTTTGGGATTACAACTCGGGTAAATTTCACAGCATGTGGTAGATATGGACATATAGCTGCTAACTGTATGAGGAAATGGATAAGAAGATCTAGAAATTGGACTAACCCTGGAATGACATGCTTACACTGTCATAAGGTCGGTCACTTAAGTAAGGACTGCAGAGACCGAGTGATAGAGTCAAGCACTTTTGCAAATGGAAATACTATTGAAGACTTCAAGAGAATAAGAAATAAAATGTGGAGGAGAGCTTCAAATAATGATAATGCTGGACCAAACACTACAGTTGGTGACACCTCATCTAATGGATCAGGTGATTCCACCACCCCCACCTAAGCAATACAAGTAAGTATGGAACTGCACACTACAAAGTTATATTTTACATTAGTTTTATATTCATTGAGAATATGCCAAATTAGCATGAATGAAGATGTACTTTAGTATTTCATGTTATGTTTTGTGAATCTAGTCTAGTCGGTCAATATGAACCGAGCATAAACTGCACATCGGTAAACATATGAAAGATAACCAAGCTAACATTATTTACTGAGTATTATATACTCACCGAGTTGAAGACTTTGGTGTGTTAAGAGAGTATCTATGTTTTGTCAACCGAGATGTAGGTGAAGTATTTAATGCATCACTTAGGGTATATTTTTCTATAAAAAGGGCAAACATGAACTCATTTGTTCACCCAGCATTAAAGAGCATATTGCAGAGCGAAGAAAAGCAATTCAAAGTGACCACATTGCAGAGTGATTCACAGCACGTTTAAAGCTACTCCAACATATTTTAGGAATTCATAGCAAGCATCCAGTGAGTATCTATACTTACTGAGCTATCAAGTTATTTACGAAGAAGCCCTAATTTTAACGAATAATGGAAACCACTTCACGAACCTTGAAGATCAAGATGGAAAATGATAAGAAGGTTTTTTTAATAAAGAACTCAACCTGTGAAGAACCAAACTACAAGTTTTTCCTTGAGGTTGCTTCTCAACCCGACGATAAGGGAGCATTTTCAGGTATCTCACCTAGGGTTTTACTGGTCAAAGACATCCGTGCATACATTCACTCCAAGTTTCAGAGATTGGAGACATTGAGCTTGGCGAAGCTTATCAGAAGCTATACAAGGATGGAAACCTAAAGTATGAGTACAAACACATTGAAGTGAAAGGGTTAACCAATGCCCTACTATTCCTGAAAGAATTCAAGATAGAATAGATTTGCATTGTTCTCAATTGAGTACATGGCGATAAAATATGGTTAGATGAACCTAAGGAAATCACAAAGGATGTGATTCACATAGTAACTGGATACCCAATTGCTAAGAAGGCAAAATCCCTAAGGCACCTTGGACGCCCTGAGATTAAAAAGGTAACTGGAGCCGAATGGGATGGCAGAGGTTTGAAATTCAATTCAATGAATGACCTTGAAATGAAATTTAGTGCATATGTGATTGGATACAATATCTTTCAAGCAAGTAGAATGAACAACGTTGCTTGTGCAACAGTTTACACTGCATACAAGATAGTAAAGAAAGGTGTGCAACTAGAACTAGCCGAGCTACTACTGAAACAACTGGATGAAAACATGAGAACAATTAGATCACCATGATCTAATACATGTAAGTTTGGTTGTCTATTAATGTCAACATTATTTTACTTCTAGAACTTCTTTCCTTCAGTTGGTAATGTCACTTGGGACACCAACCGACCTATCACAACATAGATTAGTGATTACATTAAATCACTAGGAGATAATTTCATACCACTGTTGGATGCCCACTTCACAACATTTAAGAATAGGATGTATAAGAGGATGAGAATTATTACATAGTTGGTTGAACAATACAAAGATGATATATGCTTTGTAGTTGACACCGACACCATACTCATCAAAGCTGCCAGCCCAAGAACAACATGGTTACCACCATTAGATTATGAAATTGACATAAATCTAGCTACAAAAGTGATTGAAGCCCTACTAAATGAACCATTTGACAAGTCTATAAGAATATTTGGCACTTATGAGGAAGCCAAGTCAAGAATAAAGAGTGGCTTAGTAGTCAATAAAATTGTAAGATAGAAAAAGGGGTCTCCACCACTTTGTTGTGAAGGGTGAAAAGGGGGATGTGTGTTTTAATGTTAATTCCCTTAATTCCCTTAAACCTACTTTCAATTTAATTGAAGTTTGTATTGAAATGTGTATTAAGAGGAAAATGAGATGTTCCACCTTTATCCTCAAATGCACAAATGAAAGATCCAAGTTGATCAACCCAAAAGAGGGATTAATGCACAAGTGAATCAACCATTTGGAAATGAAAACAAAGAGGGAGATCTTAAATTTTTTTAATTCAAAATGTACATAATAGATTATAATAATTGAAAAGGATGAGAAGAAAAACCAAACTTAAATAATTGTAGATCAAAGAATGTTTTTTTCTGAGGTCTGTACTTTGTTTCTAGAAAATCTGAAGTATGATCTAGAACCGGAATGTAGAGACAAACAAAACCCAGAAATATTTTTCTAATCCAACACCGTCTTATGAAAAAGGTCAACCTTGACCCACAAATTTCACCCCTAACCCAATAATCTTTACCCTGACCTGCACAACCTTGATAGAAAATCTATTTGCGAAACCTGAAAGAAAGCCGAAATGGGTATCCAGATCTCAGTCCAAATCTGTAGTCCCAAACCTGTACCTATAATAAAAAGAGGTTTGTTTGTTGTGGGGGAGGGGTTTGCCTTGGTCAAACCCCAGTTATGGAATTAACCTTATAATTGAATTGAAATTGCATAAATGTAAACAAAGTAAATGCACAAATTCACCTTGCTTGTAAAAGTCCTTATGGCAGATTCAAATATGTGGATCCACAAGTAGGCACCATAGTGTAGAATGTGGAATGTAGGATGTCTTCAATATCTTTCTTTTAGATCTCCAAAACCAAATCTTGAATGGGTTCTTGAGTTAGAAAGAGGCTTGGAAGAAGCTGGATGAAGAAATCACCAAAAGGGCACTATGTAGCTTGAATCCTTCAATGGCCTCCAATGGATCTCCTTGATGAAAATGGATTCTTGAATGCTTGAATTCCTTTGAATGATTGAACACTTGAGATAAGATGCTTTCTTCAATAGATAATTCATAGAGCTCTTGTGGATGAATAATGCTTATTGCTTGTGCTTGGAAGACTTGATCATGGTTAGAGAAACTGAAAGGAGAAAGCTTCATTTTATATGAAACTAGGGCACAATCTTCTAAGGAGGCCTATATAGGAGATTTAAATTCCAATTAAACCCTTACCCTTATAAGAGGACCTATATTAAATATAATTTATGAATCACCACTTCAAAACCCAAAGCAGCCGACCTGGAAGCAGGAAAATAACTTTTGCAAAGACCGACACCCAGAAACTGTGGGACCCTGAGATTTGAACCCTGGGTCAAGGTCAAGGTAGACCTTGACCTAGGTTAGGTTTGAGGTCAACCTTGACCTAGGTTAGGGTCAAGGTTGACATAGACACAAAAGGTCACCCCTGACCCTGAGGTCAAATATCTCAGATCTGCAGTCCAGGATGCAAAAATTATGGGAGAAGCACAACACAACATGCAAACACAGAAAGGGGCTACCATATAAGATAAGCCAATAAAGCACATTTTCGACCCTCTCCATCTTGGTTTATGTTATTGAAGGAAGGTGGGAAACTTGCAAGAGGGACTATATCCAATACAGTATGAATGATAGCCAGTTCCAAACAAAGATCCTCTTGAGAATCACAATTCTCAATACTAGGTGTAATTGTTAACTGAGTTGAAAGAATATGAGGTAGATCAATACCAAGATCAATGGTATCATATTCATCACTAAGATCAATAGGATCATTGAGAGTGTCCTCCTCATCAAGTTTGATTGAAATGGGTTCTAAGATGAGAATAGGATCATCATACTCATTCATCTTAACATCTTTGTAAATATCAACATCTAATACATCAGGCATGTGTTGATCAAAAGAAGGTAAGGAGTTATGAATAATAGAAACATGAGCTCTAGCCTTATCTCTATGCTTCTTACAATGTTCATTAGTATATTTATTACATTTATCTTTGGTTGACATATTTTGAGAATAAGGAGAAATGACCACTGATTCCTTCATAGGTTCTATAAGAGGATTCTCAGTAGGTTGTAATGAGAAATTAGAAGTTTGATTAGTAGAATTAGAAGTAATTGATAAAGGAGGTATGGAAGGAGTAGGCAAAATTCCATGATTAGGATCTATCAGAGGAATGCTTAACTCAACAATTTTGAGATGTTTGTAAGCTTAGTATGAGCGAAAGAGATGATCAGGGCGAGGAGGAAATGAATTTGGTAATGAAGGCCAAAAGAAATTGAGAGAAGCACAATCTCTTGGCGTAGAAGATTGATACAAACTATGATTAATCATTTTTACTTCTCCATTATGAATGAACTTAAGACATTTATGAATGGGAGAAGTGATAGCATGCATAGAAGTTATCCAAGGTAAACCAAATTTGATTTGAAATTGATTAGAAGTAGGAATAATGATGAAGGTAGTATCTATAACTTTACCACAAAGTTCAACAGGTAAGTTAATAGAACTAAGTGCAGGATAAAGAAAACCATTACATGTTTGGATCCATGCATCAGATGGATCATAACAATCACGTAGTAGTCCTTTCATAAAAATATTTTCCTCAGTAATGACATTTATTAGAGATGTGGGATCAACTAGGCAACCATGAGTAGGTATCTTAGCAATCCTAGCATAGATATAAAGGGGACCATCAGGAGCCTTAATATTTTTAGAATCATCAAAGGTAATTAAAAGTTCCCTAGGTCTCTTATCCTTAGTTTGTTTTTGAGGTTTAGGTAGAATTGGAAGTGAAAGTGAAGGTGAAGGATATTGAACAATAGGTTGAGATGAAACAACACCCTCCACATGATTCACAATGTGATTAAGATCATACATCTTTGAATTGTAAACAATATCCATAGAAGATGGTTGAGCTATAGTATTAGTATCATGTGTAGGTAAAGGATTCGTATAGATTTGAAGGTTTTGATTAGGAGGAGAAACATATTTATTCCCATTACCATCAAAATTATCAACAGTCAAAGCCTTGGAATCAATTAAATCTTGAATTTTATACTTTAGAGAGTAACATTTTTTCGGTATCATGGCCATTTTGGTGATGGTATTGACAGAAAGCTTTAGAATCAAAAGATTTTGAAGCTATCATGGTGGGAAGAAGAGGTCGAATAGGAGGCAAGATAATCATACTAGCACTTAACAACCTACTCATTATAGAATGCAAAGTTTCAGAGAGAGGAGTAAATGTACGATTCATATGGAAAGTAGTGGATGCAAAAGTGGCATTGTTGGATGTAACCGCAACTTGATCAGCAATCACATTCGTTTGTTTATTAATCTTGACATATTTGTTAGGTTTATAAAATTTATTAGGATTAGGAGCATTGTCACTCTTATCAACTGGAACAGGAGCCATTGGAGTGTTGCTCTCAAACTGACTCACTTGTAATTGATAATGGTGAAGTGATGCACACAGTTGTTGAAAGGAAGTAAATTCAGTAAGCAAAATCTTATCTCTAATATCCTTTTGTAAATTTGAAATAAACATATGTTGAATATCAATATTAGGAACATGATAGGAAACCTGAGCATACAAATTCTTAAATCTACCAATAAAATCAGTCAATTTTTCCTTAATGTTTTGTTTACAATGCATTAAATTGGATAAGGACACTTGTGGACCAATGTTATTTTGAAATTTTTGGATAAAAGCATTGGCAAGTTTGGGAAAAGAATCAATGGAATAAGGAGGTAAAGAACAATACCATTATAAAGCATTATCTCAAAAAGTTCTAGCAAACAATTTAGCTAAAATCCTATGGTCATGAGCATAATCACTACAAAGGATTTGGAATGTTTTAACATGAGTAACAGGATCACCTTTACCATTGTAATTCTCAAGATGAGGCATATTGGTTTGCTGAGGGACAGTAGCATGAATGATGTCTAGGGATAAAGGACTACCCATGTCACATGTAGGAATGCTAAATTTGGATTGAGTTAAAGATGCAAGTTGTTGTAAAGATGACACAGTTTGAGCCAAACTAATAATTGTGGAATCATTAGAGGAAATAGGTGTCATAGCAATATTAGGAACACTAGGAAAAGTATAGGAAGCAGCAGCAATAGAAGACACAACTGGTGGAACATTGGGAACCACAGTTAGAAGAGGTTTAGTATAAGTAAAAGGCACACTATGATATGAAGGTTTTGAGGTAGGTAAAGATACCGGTGGAGCACTCACAGGAATGGATGTGATTGGGAGATATGTAGTCATCAAAGGAGGAGTATAAGTAGGAATACTAGGAGTAGAAGAAGGTCCTACACTAGTGACAAGAGGTGTAAATCCTAATTCTTGAGCTTCTTGGGCTAAAGGTTTAACATTTGAATGCACAAGATGAGTAAGACCACGTAAGAAATTAACACCTTGATCATTATCACGAAGGAATTTCTTAAGGGCCTCTATAGCTTGGATGGAATCTTGATTATGGTTTCCTTGGATAAGCCAATTTCCCATTTTATCAAGTTCGGTTGAAAGTTTTTGCACTTGTTCAAGAGGAACTCTTAAAGTGTCATCTTCATCAAGAGATGAGTGAGATGAGTTATGCTCCATAGAAGGATTGGATCACGAGTTATCAAATTATCATCCGGGATCCTAAGGAAAGGAGAGGAATACTCGGGATCAAAGGAACCCATAAGTCTATGGCTTCTTCTAGCCGAGATACTATAATTAGGACTAGAAGTGGTAAAGCTCATACACCAATGCAATGTAAATGAACAAACACAAGATTTTGATTTATTAATTTTAAATGTAATTGAAAGAACATGCAAGATCTACCATAAACATATAAATATAACACCAAAAAGAAAGAGTTGTCTATCATGGGTTCACCAAAATGTAAAGGTTGGAAAAAGGGGTCTCCACCACTTTGTTGTGAAGCGTGGAAAAGGGGATGCGTGTTTTAATGTTAATTCCCGTAATTCCCTTAAACCTACTTTAAATTTAATTTAATTTTGTATTGAAATGTGTATTAAGAGGAAAATGAGATGTTCCACCTTTATTCTCAAATGCACAAATGAAAGATCCAAGTTGATCAACCCAAAAGAGGGATTAATGCACAAGTGAATCAACCATTTGGAAATGAAAACAAAGAGGGAGATCTTAAATTTTGTTAATTGACAATGTACATATGATAGATTATAATAATTGAAAAGGATGAGAAGAAAAAACAACCTTAAAGAATTGTAGATCAAAGAATGCTATTTTCTGAGGTCTGTACTCTATTTCTAGAAAATCTGAAGTATGATCCGGAACCGAAACACAGAGAAAAAAAAAACCCAAAAATATTTTTCCAATCCAACACCGTCTTATGAAAAAGGTCAACCTTGACCCACAAATGTTACCCCTAACCCAATAATCTTGACCCTGACCTGCACAGCCTCGACAGAAAATCTATTCGTGGATCCCGAAAGAAAGCTGAAAAGGGTATCCAGATCTGAGTCCAAATCTGTAGTCCCAAACCTGTACCTACAAGGAAAAGAGGTCTATTTTTTGTGAGGGAGGGGTTTGCCTTGGTCAAACCCCAGTTTTGGAATTAACATTATAATTGAATTGAAATTGCATAAATGTAAACAAAGTAAATGCACAAATTCACCTTGCTTGTAAAAGTCCTTGTGGCAAATTCAAATTCGTGGATCCACAAGTAGTCATCAAAGTGTGGAATGTGGAATGTAGGATGTCTTCAATCTCTTTCTTGTAGATCTCCAACACCAAGTCTTGAAAGGGTTCTTGAGTTAGAAAGAGGCTTGGAAGAAGGTGGATGAAGAAATCACCAAAAGGATCCTTCAATGGCCTCCAATAGATCTCCTTGATGAAAATGGATGCTTGAATGCTTGAATGCCTTTTAATTCTTGAACACTTGAGAGAAAATTCTTTCTTCAATAGATCATGCATAGAGCTCTTGTGGATGAATAATGCTTATTGCTTGTGCTTGGAAGAATTGATCATGGTTAGAGAAAATGAAAGGAGAAAGCTTCCTTTTATATGAAACTAGGGCACAATCTTTTAAGGAGGCCTACATAGGAGATTTAAATTCCAATTAAACCCTTACCCTTAGAAGAGGACCTATATTAAATATAATTTAGGAATCACCACTTCAGAACCCGAAACAGCCGACCCAGAAGCGGGAAAATAACTTTTGCAAAGACCGACATCCAAAAACTGTGGTACCCTGAGATTTGAACCCTGGGTCAAGGTCGAGGTTGACCTTGACCTAGGTCAGGGTCGAGGTCAACATAAACCCAAAAGGTTGACCCTGACCTTGAGGTCAAAGATCTCAGATCTGCAGTCCAGGATGCAAAAATCAGGTTGGAAAGAAGTGGAAGTAGGGGTAGAATAGGGGGAAAGCCAGGTCTAGATCAAGAACCCATTCAAGGTTCTTGATATGACCCCAAACCACTTACTCGAAAGGCTAAACCAGTCCACCATGGAAGTGCTTCCATTTTATGACTATATAAAAATACGAAAGAAGAAAACACAAATGGTGAAAAAACTTAAGAAGAAACTCTCAGTAACTGATGAAGAGTTGGAACAATCAGCAGATATCACCGAGGAACAATCACTCATTGATGAAGGTAAAGAGTTAAGTGATTCAGAGTCTACTGAGTCAGATGCAGAGCCTCCAAAGGCTAAGAAAACAAAAGTTACTGATGTAACATCTGCATATAGGACAAGAAGAAAAACAACTAAGGTAGACTCATCACCATTGAAGCAAGGCACGGTAAGAACATATATGAAAAAAATCCTAAATCCTCAACCGAGCTGAGACAATGAAATAAATATATAAGAGGTAGAGAAGACAAGGATGATACTAAAGAGGCAGAAAGAGAACAAAGAGTCCAAGGAGAAAAGGCCAAAATGCCAAAGACAATTGATGAAATTGTAGAGTCAATCATCAACACATGGAGTATACAACATCATAAGATTAAACAATGTGGAAATATGTCTACTAGGGATTAGAACAAAATAGAAGAAGCAATCATTAAGATGATGGTATCTTACAAGTATGTATCTCTACAATTTGGAAATCATATTCCACAGGAGCTACAAGACAAAATATTAGCTAGGTGGACATATGAATTACATATGGAGAAGCAGATGAGGGATAAATACCTAGTTGAATTCATGTTTAACTCCTTAATTGAAGAAATTGATTCAACCATGAAGGAGTATGCGAAGAAATTTTATGCAAAAACTAGAGCATACAAGGTATTGTAGAATAATCTCAAATATATTGACATTGAGAGCAATAAGATTTGGACAAAAATATTTAATCCACCCAAGTAGGTACTAGCTCTAACCAAGATTTCTTACACCGAGGAAAAGGAGGCCACACTGAGCCCCAAGCATATTTTCATCAATGATAGAGAGGATTTCAATCTCATTGATTTAACCACAGAGGCAAGTAAGGCCATGGATGATATTCCTAAAATATTGAAATCAGTAGGGGAAACACCAGATATCACTATAAAAGATATAAATCATGGTGATTCTGATGATAAAGATGCCAAGGCTAATGAAGATGTCAATATTGCAACTGAGCCAACAAATGAAAAGGATACTACTGGTGTTGCACAGGAACAAATACCAGGTGTAACATATAAAATAGGGGATATTGATTTAGAGAGGGTCTGTAAGGTGTTGAAAGAAGATAATATGATTTGATTGTTAATACAGGTTTGATTTGATTAAAGTGAATTGAATTCCCTAACCCTACTTTATACTTACTTGAATTTAATTGATTGTATATTATAATTGTGATTAGGGAAAAGATAAGATGTACCTCTTTTATTCCCAAATGCACAAATGGGAGATCCAAATTGATCAACCCCAAAAGAAGGGCTAATGCACAAATGAATCAACTATTTGGAAAAGAGAATATCAAGAAGAGAATCTTAAATTCTATTAATTATATGTATAGATATGATATATGACAGTAATTGAAGAAATAGGAGAAATGCACTAACCTTGAAATATTATAGATCAAAGAATGCTATTTTCTAAGGTCTATAGACTATTTCTCAAAAAACTAAAGTATGATCCGGAAAGGAAACACAGAGATGAACAAAACCCAGAAATCATTTTCTGATCTGACACCGTCTTATGAAAAAGGTCGACCTTGACCCACAAATGTCAACCTCGACCCAATAATGTCAACCCTAACCTAGGTTAGGGGTGAGGTCGACCTTGACCTAGGTTAGGGGTGAGGTTGACCTTGACCTAGGTCAGGGGTGAGGTTGACCCTGACCCAATAATGTCAACCTTGACCTGCACAGGTCTGACAAAAAATATGTTCGCGGATCCTGAAAGTTTTCTGAAAAGGGTATCCAGATTTGGGTTCAAATCTGCAATCCCAAACCTGTACCTATAAGAAAAATAGTTTTGTTTTTTGGGGCGGAGGGGTTTGCCTTGGTCAAACCCTAGTTTTGGAATTAACCTCAAAGTATAATTGAAATTACAGAAGTAAACAAAGTAAATGCATAAATTCACCTTGCTTGTAAAAGTCCTTGTGGAGGATTTGAATCCTTGAATCCACAAGTATGTATGTGTAACACCCCAAAATTGGCCCCTAATAATCCAATCAATTTTGGTTCATTTTCTTATTTTCGAAGTCCTATTGTACTAGGCAAATTCTTCTCCTAATTGACTTTAATTGACTGAGTTTCAAATGCAGAAAACTCAAATTTGCATAAATCTGACATTACATTTAATTCCTATTTCTCAAATGATTATTAGCTAAAAATCCCTATGATTAATTGATTTAATCCTAAAGTCCTAAGTGCTTTTAATTAAATCAATTCCACCCC
>MU224349.1:768336-847020 GCA_018584345.1 Thuja plicata | reverse complement strand
CTTCCATAGCTTAGTTGCAATTCATTCTTAGATTAGTGCCATTTGCATTCATAGTTTAAATTGCTTCTCAATTCATAGATTAAGAGCATTTTCTCATAGACTAGTTGCAGATTTTTCATGGAATAATCGCATTTCTCATCTTCTTGCATTCTCAAATCCTCCATGTTAGCAATGGTCAGGTTGTTGGCTCTCATTCTAAGGGTAAAAATCAGCATCCACATCTAATTAGGAGGCAACAAGTCACTTCAATCATATTTGCAGAACAAACAGTTCATGTTTGTCTTTGTGAATTAAGCGATTGTGTAAGGACTATGTTGTGTTTGTGTTGAATTCAGAGGTCCACATTCAACATACAACAGTATGCACCAAAATGTGGAATGTAGAATGTAGGATTTCTTCAATCAATTGCCTGTATATCTCCAACACCAAGTCTTGAATGGGTTCTTGATTTGGAAGAGGCTTGGAAGAAGGTGGATGGAGAGATCACTAAAAGGTCACCATGTAACTTGAATCCTTCAATGGCCTCCAATGGATCTCCTTCATGAAAATGGATGCTTGAATGGATGAATTCTTGCTTGAAATCTTTCTCCTTAGCTTTCTTGAATTTCACTTGATGATAGTTTGAGAATGCTTGATCACGATTAGAAGACTTTTGTTTCTCAATCTTGCTTAGAGAAAATGAGAGGAGAAAGCTTCCTTTTATATGAAATTAGGACACAATATTCTAAGGAGGCCGACATAGAAGAATTAAATTCCCATTAAAGCCTTTACCCCTAGGAGAGGACCTATGTTAAATATAATTTAGGAATCGACGCTTCAGAACCTGAAACAGCCAACCCAGAAGCGGGAAACACTTTTTGCAAAGATCGACATCCAAAAACTGGAAGACCCCGAAGTTTGAACACTGGGTCAAGGTCAAGGTCGACCTTGACCTAGGTCAAGGTCAAGGTTGACCTTGACCTAGGTCAAGGTTGAGGTCAACATAGACCCAAAAGGTCGACCCTAACCTTGAAGTCTAGAATCTCAGGTCTGCAATCCAGAATGCAGAAATCAGGCTAGAAAGAAGTAGAAAGAGGGGCAGAACAGGGGGAAAGCTAGGTCTAACTCAAGAAACCATTCTAGGTGCTTGATATGACCCCAAACCACTTACTTGGAAGGCTAAACAAGTCCAACAATGGAAGTGATTGCATTTTCTGACTATACATTTAGCCCCCACTTTAGCAAGAATATGAGCTCAACACAAACTCTTGGTAAAGGAAAACAGACAGAAGAGACAATATTATTGGAAGGGATAAAGAAAACCTCAAGCCCCCAAGGGACTTACATCTTTATCAACCCTAGGATCATGATAAGAGAGACATCACTAGTCAAAGAGAAAGAGAGAGAGAGAGGAATGGTTAATTCGCCCAGTAAGATGTGTGTATCTCACTGTGAACCACAAAAAGGAATGGATGGCCCACCAAGAAAGAACTTGATAGTCACCCCATAAAGTTGTGCACCTTCTACCAGCTTTGTGCATGTATGTAGTGTGTCTTCTGATAGGTTTTATGAAGTATCCATGGATCCATATTCTTATATCACCATGGGATACATTTGTAAAATGTGTATCTCTTCAGGATTTAGCAACTTATGTGCGTTACCTTCCAAGGATTTAGCATATTAAATTATAATTGAACGCGTATCTCTTTAGGATTTAGCAAATTATGTGCATTACCCTCCGAGGATTTAGAAAAAATAAAAGTAAAATGTGTCCCCTCAGGATTTAGCAACTTATGTGTGTTACCTTCTGAGGATTTAGCATGCTGTAAAACAAAATGTTAGAACAAAAAATGCATAATATAAAATGAGGGAGGCCGTGTATATGCCCCCCTCCTTAATATGGAAAATTACATACTATTTTGACATGTTATGGAAAGAAAAAGAGCAAGGATAAAGCCTTCTTCAACATCAAGACAATATCCATAGACAACACTCAATCCAAGCCAAGAAGGTCATAGCTCCTATGAGGCCATGGAAGGGACGAATGCAAAGAGATATCATGCAAGAAGCGAAAAAGTAACCCCTGTGAGGGATAGCATAGTATTCAATTTCCAAGGTAAGAGATTTATCTACCATGGAAGCTCAATGTCAAATAATGAAATAGGTTATGATCAAGGACATAGATCCTCAATGCAAACCAAAATTTTCATGTACGATTGGATATCACATAATAGATAGATACTACTTAACCAAGGGAAAAGTGAATCCCAGAAAGACAGAAAAGAAGGAGATGGCATCCTTGCCCCCCAAGCATGGGAACAAGGATGAAAGGGAACCTATTATATCGCTCACAATACTATGCATGACAACGAGCCCCCAAGGATTAGGCTAACATTGTTTACATAATGTGGATTTTCATAATAGGAACATAAATGTTATTTAGAGAAAATAGGATTGAAATACAACTTGTTTTTAGATGATATATAAATAATTTTACTATCAATGAGCTGCCTAGTCTTATAATGTAAAGCTTGACATTCATTAGTAGAGTGATCATGAAATCTATGATACAAACAAAAAGGAAGAGTCTTCAAGTGTAGACTATGTTTCTTTTTGTGTTTAGGTCTAGTAATCATCTTAGCATGAAGGAGTTTAGGCAAAAGAAATTCTTGGTCAAAGTCCTTCATAGGTTCATCATGTTTTGAAGTGTTATTTGAGATGTTGTTATTGATGTGTTGTTGAGGATTAAATCCCAATCCATAAGAATGCTCATGCCCCTCATTCTATAAGGGCATTTGAATTCCCTGTTTATGCTTACCACACCCTTGACCATGGAATCCTTGTTTAACTAGTAAATGATAACTAGGACCATAATGAGAAACCATGCCAGAAGGAGTCAATGGAACTTCAATAGTCACCATGTCATTACTAGTAGGTTTGACAGATTCATAGAGGGTAGAATCAGCAACAAAGTTATTACGAAGGTAATGATAAGTAGAAGCAAAGACTCATTGTTCAAACTCTCTTTATGGCTTCATAAAATCAAGATCAAAAACCTTATATTCTCCAATAAAGGTAGGATTAAAATCCAAGGTTCCCCAATCATCTCCAAGAAGAGAATTAGAGGAAGAAAGATTACTATTAGGAATAGGATTATTGTGGGTTTGAATATTCAAACAAGGATTTGGCGCATCATCTACATGAAGTGTATACACCATGTTGTTGTGAATAAACCTGACTTTATGGTGAAGGATGGAAGGAACAACATGCATCTCATGCAGCCAAGGTCTACCCAAAAGAAGGTTATAATTAAGAGGTCCAGGCATAACATGAAAAGGAGTATTCAGGATGACCAGACCTACTTTAATAGGTAAGGTAATGATGCCCAAAGTGTTCTTATCAATGTTATCAAAGCCACGTATAGGACTATTATCAGGTTGAATAGTTGAAAGATCGACCTTAATTGATTTGAGCTTGTCCATGTTACAAATATTAAGCCCAGATCCATTATCAATCAAGGTCCTATGAATGATACTCTTATTGATACTAACAACAACCATAAGGGCATCATATTGCTTCTGAACTTCTTGAGAAGGTAAATCCTTTTGATTAAATACAATGTTAGGAGGACCCAGGGTAACATGCATGCATTGTAAAAAGGCATTGATGTTCTCTTAATTAGGAGGTGGATTCGAAAGAGTTTCTAGAGATTTTTTCAAGGCTTCATGGTAGGTAGGTGAAGTTTGAAGAAGCTCCCATATAGAAATCTTGGCAGGGGTATTGCGCAATTGGTTTATCAAATCATACTCCATGCTAGGAAGACGGGGTGGAGGAGGAAGAATGGGTTGAGAAGGTGGTAAAGAAGTAGGAACCACCGGATTAGGTTGAGGTTTATTCCTTGTATGATAGGTGTCAGCTATTGAATCTTGATCATTGAAAGATTCTAAAGATTCCATAGGTTTACCTTTGATATTAATGTGAGGACAACCTTTAATAGTCATCAAGGGTTTTGGATAAACCACGTTAGTTATCTCAGCACTACAAATAGATTCACAAGAAGGAAGAAAAGGATACATCCTATGAGGAGATGAGGGAGGATCTTGATTCTCCATAAGATCATCACTAAGAGGGAGAACATTAAGGGAATTCATATCATTCTTCACTAATTCCTTATCACTAGAAGGAATCCCAAATGGAGGTAAAGCATCTATAATGTTTTGTTCTTTCTCTAAAATATCTACATAAGGGGAGTATTTTTTAGAAAATATGTCATCCATTAATAAATCACCCTCTTGTATCAAGGCATCTTCACGAGGAGGGGATAAATCAATGTCTTTATCCAAGGGTTCATCCCACAAAGTAGAATCATCCACAATGACTTCACGAGGAAGAGAGTAATCAACATCCAAGTCCAAAGGTTCATCCCAAATAGGAGGATTATCATCCCTATCAATAAATCACATTGTTAAAGGTTTGGAAAATACTTGAAACAACTTGTGGAACATGATAACAAAATAAAGAAATGCATAGAAAATAGATCTAGATATATCCCCAATGCATTCAAATGAAATGTATGATGAAAAATGTAAATGTTTTTTTCTTTTTAATGAAATTTTTGTGATTTTTATTTATTTTTGACATATAAATGCAAGAGAATAAAAGAAATCTACTTTTAAATGCATGTAATATCTAACACAAGATGCAAATCTAACACCAAAAAGAAAGCGTTGTCTATCGCGGGTTCACCAAAATGTAACATATAAAATAGATGTCACCAAAATGTAAGGTGTTAGAAAGGGATAAGGTGGTTTGATGGTTAATTATTATTTGATTTCCTTAGAGTATGTTGATTTCCTTAACCCTACTTTATACTTACTTGAATTTAATTGATTGTATATTGTAATTGTGATTAGGGAGAAGATAAGATGTACCTCTTTTATTCCCAAATGCACAAATGGGAGATCCAAATTGATCAACCCCAAAAGAAGGGCTGATGCACAAATGAATCAACTATTTGGAAAGGAGAATATCAAGAAGAGAATCTTAAATTCTATTAATTATATGTATAGATATGATATATGACAGTAGTTGAAGAAATAGGAGAAATGCACTAACCTTGAAATATTTCAGATCAAAGAATTTTGTTTTCTGAGGTCTGTAGACTATTTCTAGAAAAACTAAAGTATGATCCAGAAAGAAAACACAGAGATGAACAAAACCCAGAAATCATTTTCTGATCCAACATAGTCTTATAAAAAAGGTTGACCTTGACCCACAAATGTCAACCCTGACCCAATAATGTCGACCCTGACCTAGGTCAGGGGTGAGGTTGACCTTGACCTAGGTCAGGGGTGAGGTTGACCTTGATCTAGGTCAAGTGTGAGGTCAACCTTGACCCAATAATGTTGACCTTGACTTGCACAGGTCTGACAGAAAATATGTTTGCGGATCCCAAAATTTTGCCGAAAAGGGTATCCAGATTCGGGTTCAAATATGTAGTCCCAAACCTGTACCTGCAATAAAAAGAGGTTTTTTTGTTGGGGGGGAGGGGTTTGCCTTGGTCAAACCCCAATTTTTGAATTAACCTCAAAGTATAATTAAAATTATAGAAGTAAACAAAGTAAATGCATAAATTCACCTTGCTTGTAAAAGTCCTTATGGAGGATTTGAATCCTTGAATCCACAAGTATGTATGCACCAAAATGTGGAATGTAGAATGTAGGATGTCTTCAATCAATTGCTTGTAGATCTCCAACACCAAGTCTTGAATGGGTTCTTGTATTGGAAGAGGCTTGGAAGAAGGTGGATGGAGAGATCACTAAAAGGGCACCATGTAACTTGAATCCTTCAATGGCCTCCAATGGATCTCCTTCATGAAAATGGATGCTTGAATGGATGAATTCTTGCTTGAAATATTTCTCCTTAGCTTTCTTGAATTGCACTTGATGATAGTTTGAGAATGCTTGATCACGATTAGAAGACTTTTGTTTCTTAATCTTGCTTAGAGAAAATGAGAGGAGAAAGCTTCCTTTTATATGAAATTAGGGCACAATATTCTAAGGAGGCCAACATAGGAGAATTAAATTCCCATTAAAGCCTTTACCCCTAGGAGAGGACCTATGTTAAATATAATTTAGGAATCGACACTTCAGAAGCCAAAATAGTCGACCCAGAAGCGAGAAACACTTTTTGCAAAGACTGACATCCAAAAACTAGAAGACCTCAAATTTTGAACCCTGGGTCAAGGTCAAGGTCAAGGTCGACATAGATCCAAAAGGTCAACCCTGACCTTGAAGTCCAGAATCTCAGGTCTATAGTCTAGAATGTAGAAATCAGGCTAGAAAGAAGTGGAAAGAGCGGCAGAACAGGGGAAAGCCAGGTCTAACTCAGGAACCCATTCTAGGTGCTTGATATGACCCCAAACCACTTACTCAAAAGGCTAAAAAATTCCAAGAATGGAAGTGCTTCCATTTTCCAACTATACACCAGGTTATATGTCTTTATTGATGCAAGCAATAAATATAATGACTGAATCAAAATAGACACCACCTGAGACAAAAGAAAACAAACTGATGGACAAAGGTGAGGAACAAGGGGAAAAGACATATAATAGTGGAGAGAAACCAAGTGATGCACCCACTGAGGATAGGGGAAAGGAAGACAAGGCTGCAAGACAATAAAAGGTTGATGTAGAGATGTCTACAACTGACCAGCATGTACTGACTGAGTAACCTAGCCATGACACCACACCTCCCAAGAAATTAATGATATAAATTGAGCAACAAAAGGCTCTTTCTATTGTACCTCATTCCCGTGCACCAAGCAACATTAAGAAGAAGAAGAAGAAAAAGAAAATTAAAGCCCCCGTTACACTCGAGGAGATAATAGACATACATGACTGTGATCCCAGAACACTTGATCCCAAGTCACTAACAAGGTATGGAGAGCTATGCAAAAGGAAAGCACAACAGGACAAGCTAAGAATGGAACACTGAAATACTCAAGTCCTAGAAACAAAAAAGGAGATTCTAATGTAGGTAGTTCCTAAAACACAGATTGATCAAAATGCACCCATCATTGACCAATTTGCAGTTCTTACCAAGGAAATCACACAACAGAATGTAGATGCCAAGATGGTCATTGAGGAAAGAGCGAAAGAGAAATATCACTACAAACTCATATATTAAATCAGCCAAGAAGTGGCAGAAAATAAGGTGAAACTTTATGAACTGGTAACTACATTATAACCCATTAAATGAAGATCTAAAAGCTAGTGCACAAAGTCTTTCAACCGAGCCAAATGTATTCCATCCACATTATGAAAAGCTAGTTGAATCTAAATGGTTAAGACTTGAAATAAAAAAGGAAGAAAGCAAAATTAGAGACGAAGTAACCAAGCTACAAGCCATGTTACTACCGAATCTCACATTGTTGTTGACACACATGACTATGGAAAAGACTCTAATTTCTACCCCAGAGATGTCAGTAGCAGAGAGCATCTATGACATGCACGCTCATCTCACTTTGGAGAAAATGACCCTAGAGAACCTGAAGGAGAAATGAGAAAAGCTGGTGGAAAACATTAAGCAATCTCATTAACACATTTTTGACAAGTTGTAAGTTATACATCTTTGTCATTACTTTCAAAAAGGGGGAAACATGTACATTGATTATATCTACACACCGAGGCATGCACATTGGGGGAGTCATTGTAAAATTGTAAAAGTACAACACTTGGTGTATATACTATACATATCAATTTTTGATAGTAATGCCAAGGGGGGAATTTGATAATCCTTTGAGGATCAAAATTTGTCATTAGTATACAAGAAGACAACTTTGGTCAGTCATGATCACCGAGTGACAATACTCACTGAGCAACAATATTCACTGAGTGCAGTGGTCACTGAAATAATTTGAACACCGATCAGTATATCAACTGAGCATCAGTCTAGAGAGACATCACCAAGCACCAGTACATAGAGACATCACCGAGTACCAGTCTACACCAAGAGAATATTTCACCAAAAAAAGTGGATCTCAACTACACGCCAGCTAAAGCACGTACTTTAGTGTTTAAAATAGATTTTTTCTTAGCTGGATAACCGTTTCTTATGGATCAAGAAAAGCGTAAATGATGGATTTAATTAGTTAACTTATTTTATTCATGTAAACTAGGAGCTCAAGGTCAAGTTGTAAACCTTTGATCTTAGATTTTTTCAAGAAAAGCGTGAAACCTAATTAGGTCAAAATCTTGTATATGTAGATGTATTAGTCAATCAAGAACAGGATGATTGTAGTCCTCAAGGACATCTATGGATCAGACATAGATTTTCATGCAGAAGGACTGATAAAGAAGAATTCAGTTATGAAGAACTACATTCAAGGCTACTGAGCAGAACAGAGGTATTATCCATCACAATAGGTGATACATATATTTTTTGAACTTAATGGATCTATAATCAGTAATTCAAGATTGCAAGCTATCAGGTCATACATATTTTGTTACTCTCTAAAAAATTTAGCAAGCAGTAAAATCCTTTAAGAAGGTGGACTTAAGAGTCTTCATGTAAATCTCTTAATCGAGTGCATACATACATCATGTTGCTAAAATCTCTTAATTGAGTAGACTTAACAAGTCTAACATGTTACTCCTAACAGGGTAAGATCATCAAAAGTGATCACAACTTATAGCCCTGACATGCACCTTCCATTCTACAGATAGTGAAGCTTTGTGGGTTTAATCCCCACCGCTATTTTTACCTTCTAACAAGGGCTTATACGTTATCAAATACTTGTGTCATGTGTAAATGAGTTTCATGAGTTTTTCAATGTTTGTTTACATGCATTTACATTTATTCCATGTGTAAAGACAAGGAGATCCCAATTGATTAATTGAAAGGAGACAATCAACAAAAAAAAGGAATCAGCTAGTTATGGATAAAGAGGGGAAGGGGGATCTAATTTATTAGTTATAAAGTAAAACAATAGATCTGAATTTATTAAAACCTTAATTGAAATGAAACATTTATCTTGGCAGGTAGAAGATCTGGAAATACCTTTTTTCTAATGTCTGTACTGAGTTTCGTGAAATTATGCAACCAGATCTAGAACTGAAACACAGAGACGGAGAAACCTAGAAATCTTTTTCTTTTCTGAGTCAAGTCAACCTTGACCCAAATGTAGGTGTGAAATTTCATCCCTTTATGTCGACTTGACCTGCACTACTCTGACAAAAATTTTGTTTGCGGATCTTGAAAGTTGGCTGAAAAGGGTATCCAAATCTACTCTATAATTTTTTGTCATGAACCTGTACCTGCAAGAAAAATGGTTTTTTTTTGGGGGGAGAGGTTTTCTTTAGTCAAACCCTGATTTAGGAATTAACCTTGAAATCAATAATTGAAATGGAGAATGCTAGCAAGTAGTAGAAGTAGATCTAACAACAAAGCTATGATATTTAATAGATATGCAATTATATTTTCAATGTAAACAAGTATGTTAATATGAAAGATTGGACTCAACCATAAATATAAATTATAACCTCCATGATTGTATGCTTGGAATCCACCTTGAAGGAATAATGAATAAATATTGAGGATGCACAAAGGATCTTGAAGGAATATCACACCACCATGATGGATAGATCTAGGGTTTGAATGATGAATCTTGAATGCTTGAACCAAATCCCTTCAAAGGCTTGAATGCTTGAATCATTGATCTTCAATGGAGAACTTGAGAAGAATGTAAAACCATGGATGCTTGAAATTATAAGATAATGTATTTATCTCCAAGTAGATGATATTGCTTCTTATACCTAGGTGCTTCAAGTCTTTCTTCTTCAAATCTTGTCATTTTTCATCTTAGAGAAAATGAGAGGAGAAACGCTTCCTTATATACAAGTCTAGGGCACAAAATTTTAGAGAGGCTGACATAGGAGAATTAAATTAAAATTAGGCCTATACCCCTAGAAGTGGACCTATATTAAATATCCTTTAAGAATCGTTACTTCAGAACCCGAAACAACCAACCTAGAAGCGGGAAAATAAATTTTTTAGTTTCCCCTGGCAGCCGACAAACTTTCCAATTGAAAAGGGGGACTTGGGGAAAGGTTGAGGTCAACCCTGACCTAGGTTAGGGTCAAGGTCAACCTTAACCTAGGTCAAGGTTGAGGTTGACCTTGACCTAGGGGGTCAGGACCCTTGGAAAATGTGCTAGGTGGGGTAAATAGTGCCCAAAGAGGCCCAATTAGGGTCCTAAATAGGCACAGAAGATGGAGAAGGGGAAGAATTGAGAGTACAACATGATGATGTCTCAAAACATCCCCTAAGGAGGTCTAAACTATCTTAACATGGAAGTGCTTCCATTTTAAGACGATACACTGTGATATTGCATGCATGAAGAAGAAAAGCTACAATGGTCAGTTATGTAAGTAATGAGTACTAGAGTTTAACTGGCAAAATTTTTAAGGGTACTGATTCAGCCCTACTTTCTCAATACACACCCTTCCATTATTCCAACAATTACTATGTACTAGTTTCTATAACTTCATATACTTACACAAACATTTCTCACCTATGCAATGGTTTTTCATGAATGACAACCATACTCCATAAAATCATCATCAATGTCATCTATCAACATTCTGCAATCAATATTCTCCCCCTTTGGCATTGATGGCAAAAACTTGGGAAAATTTTCAACCTTTCAAAACTTTTCAAAACCTATACTCCGTGTCTGATTACATACTCCCCTTGAATCTGTAACTAACCTTTTTACCATAGATTATATACTCTATATACTTCCTCATTTTTTATCAACTATATACTCCCCCTTTTTTGGCAGCATTGCAAAAGAATGATAAAAAATTGTATGTACAAGGGTTTTCATACCTTATAGTTTGTTAAATAAAGTCTTGAAATGTACCTTTGCACTGGAAATAAAATGCTCCCATGACTCCTTTTGTGCTATTAAGGTAATGTGATGATCATTCAAGTCTGAAGCTAGATCCTCCATACTATCAATTGTACTCATGTCTTGAGTACCTATCAATTCTTCATCTTTCTTAAGATATGCATGGATAATGTCCATGTGTGGAGTAAAAAATCCTTGTAATTCAAAAAAAATCATCCTTATCCTGTCCTCTTCTGCCTTGAGTTCCATTTCCTTGTGTATAAATGCTTTTAGTTTTTTAGTATGATCCATCATGAAGTTGTTCAGTGGGTCCAATTAGTTGACAAGTGTAGCCAAATCTATTTCTGGCGCTTCATTCTTTGTCTTAATCTCTGTAGTGAAGTAGGTGAGAATATATATTCTGTTAAATAGTTTTCCAACTTCAATTAATGATTCCTTTAGTTCCTTAACCAGTTCAAATAGTGAAACCTTCTTAAGAGAAATCTTCTGTAGTAGCTTCTCCACCATCCCCTTCTCTAATATCTTCTCTTATTTTTTAATTATCTCCTCTTCCATGTCATGATCTAGACTATTAATTGCATCAAGTAAGGTTTTGAGTTGATCAATCATAGATGCTTCTTCACCAAGTTCTACATCAGGAACTAGACCAGCAAGAATAGCAACTACTTTCCTTAGTATTTTCTTCTTGAAGTTCTTATGCTTTATTCTATTCTTTTCATCCTTTTTAGCCAACTTCCTTGAAAATAGTATATGTTTTTTTTTCTTTAACTTGTTAATATCCTTCTTGAAAATTGCATATTCTGGATCATCTTCTTCCTCATCATCTTCGTCTTCTTCATATTCTTCCATTCTCTTCCTTTTCTTCTTCTCACTGGTATCCTTTGTATTAGTCTATGAAGCACTGGTGGTGCTATCCTTTTGTGTCTCAACTCCATCTTTAATTCCTTTTTCACCTATTCCAGTGTTACTTATTTCATTTTCCTTGTTTGTCTCTTTGTACCGTTCTTGATCTTATTGTTTCTCATCTTGTTTTTCTTGATTTGCTTCACCTTGTTATGTATCCTTTACCTATTCTTGTGTGTCCTTTAGTTGATTTGTTGTCTCAATCACCTATTCTATTTCTTTACTCATTTATGTCTCATAAACCTTGTTTGTTTTAATATCAACTACATCATCATTGATCTCAAAATGGTTTACATCAAGTGGACACTAAAGTGATATATCTTCAACTTCATCTCTATCCATAGGATATTTTGGATTTTTAGTGATATCTTCAACCATAACATCATCAAATAGGTCAATATGAGTAACAACATTTGGAATACTACCTAACACAACTCCCATTAAATATTTTAAAGTAAAAGTATCATCTACTTGGTATGTACCTATTGTGTCTATTGACTGTGGTTGATCCATGTTGAATATCCTTTTCCATATCACCACTATCTCTTCTTCAACATCTTTCTCCTTCCTAGCTAGTAGTTTTGCAGTTCTATGACCAATACTAAATCTTACTTTATATTTTTCAAGTGCTTCATCTAATTCCTTTATTGTCAAATGTGTCATAGTGTAGAGAAGTATCCTTTCTCTTATTTCCTTTTTAGTTTCAACTACAAAATCCCATGTGACATTAATTGCTTCATATAGTTTGTCAGCAATATGATTTTTGAGTTTATTAAGTACTTCTTCTTCTTTCTAGGCGAGGCCTTTGTCTATCCTTGGGTTTTTCTCTTTACATATGTTTTTATCTTGATAGTTTGTGATACCTTAGGTAGCTTAGAGCCAAAATATTTAACTTTGTCAATATTTTCCATGCCAGACTCTTCTACCGATGGTAATTCTGAAGTCTTACTTTGAGTTTTTGCTTGATTTCTTTTCCTCTTAGCATAAGCATCTAGAATTATCTCTTTTCTCTCACTTGTGGAACTTCTACCTTCAAAAATTATAAAATTCTCTTCCAACTAAAGTATGACCTTCTTTGATTTTCTTTCTATTCTTGGCTTTTTGAGTTTCAAGGTTATTCTTTCATAAGATTCTTCAAAAGTGTCATACCTCTTTGCTTCCTTGATCACCAGTAATTTCAATAATGATTCAATGTTCAAGGTTAACAGTTATTCATCAGTTTCATATCCCATTTCTGATATCCATGAAACCCTGGGATCTACCACTTGAATCTTGCAAGTGTCAGTATCAACTAGAAAACAATAAGTATCTCTATACTTCTCCATAATATGTGGTGAAATTCTATACCTTTTGTTCATTCTATCCTCAAATTACTTAAAGTATCCCCACAAAATTTTTTTTAGGTTATCATCTAGTTCACCTATGTACTCATTGATTTGGTATAAAGCTGGTCTATATTTCTTCCATGTCACCGCTCCTTTTCTAGGGAAGAATTTTTGAACATAGAAGAACATACATACCAAAAGTGATCCAAAATTTAGTGATTTCTTCTTATCGGTCTAAATCCTATTCAGCTTAGCCAATATCTATGTTCTCACCATCTCAACTAGTTCATATATAGTGCCTTTCTTTACTATTTGGTAATTGACATCAATAGCTCTGCAAGGCACACAATTCAACCAACTCAACTGGTAGACCTTGTAACTAACAATCATTGTTGCATACGAACCTCTTGATCTTCAATGTCATCTACTCTCATTTCTATGTGATATTGTGTAGACTTAGTGAGTGTCCAACCATCTTTGTGATTTACCTTAGGGTACATGGTTCCCCATCCACTGAGAAAACTATGATCAAATGAATCAACTCCTTGGTAATCTTGATCAGTTGGTCCAGCCATATGAATTGATCATGAAAATGAATCAAGACATATTGAATCCACTCCTCCTTAAAGATTTATAGTAAGTCCAAAATGTGTTTCAAACCCTTGGTTTGAAAATGTTTGAACTTGTTCTTAAGTTCTCCATTGTTGCACATTGCCAAGTATTCCTTCTGTATTTGTTCATTTCCTAAATCAAAAATATTGTAATGAATAAACGTTCATAAATCTTCAATAAAAAAAACATGAGGTGGAATTAGGGATAGAGCATTGGTTTTGTCAACTTTCATTGCCTTTAACGATTGTAGCTTATGTTCTGGTTCCACCTCCTTTGTTATCTCGATCAATTTAGGTGTAGCAATGCTTGATGCCATAGTGATTCAATAGATTTCCTTATTTGTAATTCAAACACACAAAATTCCTTCACAATTGACCACCGCTTTCCTCAATATCTCATTTAGGGCTTTCAAATTTGCAATTCAGTTCTTTGTAAGTGATCAACTCAAACAGATCGTACAACTAATCACAATATGAAATCACACTTTGTTCTTGTAAACGCTCTTTGAAATGCAAGGTGAATAATGAATAGGTTTTCTTATAATTTATTTTCCCAAAAATTTGTCCAATGGCTATTTGGTACAAAACATTTAATGCAGTTCACCGATATCACTCTATTGCTTACAACTTCCATCGGTTAAAGATAAATGTAGCATTATACATAAAATTTTATAAATGATACAATAAGTGAGTCATAACAACTCAAATTTATGTAATTCATCTAAATTAGCATCAATGCATCTCACTATGCAAATAGACATTACCGCTCATCATTATAAGGGACCGATTGGATATAACAATGAAATTTAGTCCCTAAGAAAAACTTACTTGCTTAATTTGAGGATGAATTCCCTGAGCCAGAGGATGGTGGATTACCTGTCAATGCGTGGGCATCTTCTTTACTTTATTCCTTCTTCACCCATATATTTTTCATCTCATTCCTTACTTCTTCAACATAAACATTTTTTTACCTTTCCCATCTTCATTTCTTGGTGATCAGTTCCTATACCTACAATAGCTTTCTATGTGTCCAACCTTATGACAATAAAAACATGATATACCTGTGCTCATCCAGGGTCCAACATTTCTTCTAGGATTCCTCAATCGATAATTCATAGCCATGTGTCCATAGTTTCCACAAATAGTGCATGTAACATTCATGTTTCCTTCTCTTCTTAGAACATTCAATGGCTTGTTAGGTATCCTTGGTCTCCAATGTTCTTCCTTGTGTCCAAATTGGTTGCATGAGTAATAGTATCCATTGAAATTTCCTTCAAATAATCTAATACTTGTTATTGATCTATACTCATAATCTTGATAATCATACTTATTTCAATTGTAACAATAACCATCAAAACGAGTAGTTCTTGGAACATTCACCGATTTTCATCTACAAACATTAGCAGTGTCTCTAGGCTTTCCACAATTGTAGAAAGTGGGTTTAGTAGGCTTCTTACCTTATGTACTTGTATAAACCTTAGGAATATTTGATTTTTGTCCAACACCATACTTGGATGATTCTCCTTTTTCAAAATTTCTATCACCAGTATATCATAGGCCATAGGTATCTCTAGGTCACCTTTGATTCTTCAATTTCTCATCGATCTTCTGTAGGCTTTGTACATATTGCTTAAGTTTTTCATTTTTCTCTCTCTCTCAATCTTAAAGTCATCTTTCAGTTATTCATTCTCATGCCTTAGTGAATTCATTTTTTAGCACACATTTGTGAGTTTTCATCACCGATGTCACTTAGTTATTCATTTTGGGCATAGTTCTCATGTGGCAACCTTTGAAGTATAATATCCTTTTCTTTGATCATATCTTTAGCATTCTTCTTTATAGTTTCAACAGTCCTTTTTGTATCTTCAGAAACTCTCATGCCTTCAAGAACTTTGCACATACTTATGTCTTGAATTTCTTGTTCTCTTTTCATCTTGGTTGCTTCTTCAATCAGGATCTTGTTCTTTTCCATTAAATCTACTATTGCAGCCTCAGCTTCTTCAGAGTTAACACTTCCATCAGATAATTCATCAATGTTGTCTAGACATTATTTCAGTTGTTCAGACAATTCTTTCCTTTTTTCCAATGAAGTCTTAAGTTTGTTCTTCAGCTCCTCAATCATCTCGTTGGATACCTCCAACTGTCTTTCATAACTAGATATTTCCATCTCCTCGGATCTACTCCCCAAGTTGTCAAAATTTTCCTCTAGAGAGTGTGTGCTCTAATACTAGTTGTTGGAAATAATAGGTACTAAGAGGGGGGGGGTGAATGAGTACTGATAAAACTTTTATACTTTTACTTATACCTTCAATTAACCACAAATGAAACTTCCAAACTATGAAGATTATAACTCTAATTTAAAGTAAAAGTGCAATGAATAAAATGAAAAAACATCCACACACATAACACTCAAATTTTTATCATGGAAACCCTTGGTTAGAGGGAAAACCCACGATGGGGATGAAACCTACAATCTTCTCACTATTTTAGAAAAGAGTGCTTTGTTAGGATCTTACAATATGTCACTTTGTAGGTGACTCACCTTATTAGGAGTGACTGATACCTTATTAGAAGTATCTACAGTCTTATTAGAGACTACCTTTTTAGAGGATTTAATCCCACTATTACAGTGTTCACCCTATTAAGGAATTTTAACTTGTTGGAACTATTAGGAAAACAACAAGAGTAATTGACATGTGATAGGCACTCCTAAATGCTAATCAGATCCTTTAATGCTATGTTCTTGTTCTGAATCTAATCATGTAGCTTCTCAGGAAATATATTTGTAATTATTGTCCAAGATCTTACTTTTAAACAATACTTTAACTACTTCCCAACAACATAACTATCTCTTCACAACTACAGAAAACCTAATTAGGGTTTATGTTTCACTCCAAAATAGCTTTATCAATCATAACTAACTCATAGAAACTTGAAATCCTTCCCGCGTCGTCCATAAAAAACTTTAAGTTTTTGTCTCCAATGTGAAATATTCTTTAAATATTATTGGCCAAGATATACCTTGGATTGATACAGAAATCTGTGCACAACTACCAAATAATTGACTTATTCAACTCTTTGAAAAATGTACTATGTTTATCATGTTTTCCTGATTCATTAAATCGTCCACCCTCATATCCGATTTAGCCAATTAATCAAAACTGTTCAATAACCTTTAGCTTTTACCTGTTCACTGAATTGATTGACAAGAGATTGAAGGATTGAATCATGGTGATTTAGATTTTCTCAAACACCCCATGCCTTGTAGGTGAAATGCTTCAGGTAATAATGAGCCCCGATTTTGCTAACCAAATATTTTGTGGTTCACAAATACACTGGTTGGTGGTATCTTCACTTATACCTTTACCAATGTGACCTAAGATTCATGGTCACAAATCATAGTATACATGAGTTATTCCCTGCATACCTATCCCTAGATTTTGTTGGAAAAATGTTTGGCCCCTCTTTTTCACTTTTGGTTCTTCCTTTGTTTCTTTTTGGCCTTCTTTTTGTTTCTCTAGCCTTTGCCCCCATGGAGTCGTTGTTGTCACTTCCTTTAGGTTTTCACACTTCATGACCCAGTCTTAGAGTGTTTTTTTCCTTCGTGTCATCTAAATTACAAACATTGGGATTCTTGTGCCATTACTTCATCTTTAATTGGAGGGTGTGGTCGCGTGCAATCCTCGGGCTTGGAGTCTGGTAGTTTTCCCTTTTCTCAGGATTTGTCGAAGGGATCGATTCATTTTAATCTAAGGGATATAAATTAAGCTTTGGGTGTCATTGTTATACTTACCAAGAAAAATTTACCCTCAGAGAAAATTTAGAGCGAATTGTGAAGTTTCCTAGCAAGCTAAGTGCGATTTGCTTCCAGTGATTAATAGTGATTTGGAGTTCAGACTTGTGCATGTTCAAGATATCCTACAATGTTCTCAGTGTGTTCATAGATTTCAAATAGTTGTTCATTGGCAGAGCACCTCCCGTGCCCTTCCTTTTTCATCTCTAGTTTTTGGGTAGGTCCTTCTGGCCCTTCTCTTTCCTTTTTGGTTTGCACTTTGTTCCTTTGTTTTTTGGGCTTTTCTTTCTTTATTTTCTGGTCTTTGTCATCGCCTCCCATTTGTGGGATGGCTCTACAAGAGGGTTATCTTCCATCTCTACATTTGTGGATATTTTAAAATAGTGTAAATTTCTGTAAGTCTTTGTAAATTTTTAGGTAGTGGCTTGCAGGTTGGTTGTAAATTTGTTTGCGCCTGTGTAAATGTTGATTCTTCGGCCTCCTATTAATAGTGTTCATAGCATGTCATCCTGTGTGGTTGTTTGTAAATTCATGTACATGGTCTGTACATTCCTTCCAGTCCTATCTGTCCCATGGAGAATTCACTGCACCCTCTACATTTTTTGAACAAATTTGAGCTCGCCTACCTAGTGTTCGCTAGACTCGATCTAATCGCCTCGCCTGTTCGAGTTGTGGACTTTCTCTCTCCCTTATTGCTTCAGTATTAATGGTGGGATTAATTCCCCATGCATGAGTGTTTAAAACCATCCCAAGTGGCATGAACTCCATTCATGTTGAGACAACTGTCACAATAAATTCCATTACTCCATTCATTACATGACCATGTGACAACCCACGTCAGCCCAGTACGGTGAATTGCCTGGTCATTTCAATAACTGTCAGTTTCTCAGGGTTTTGCTTAATCCCATAGTCTTCATCTCATTTTTTGCATGAACCAAAATCCCCAAGAACCCTGAGTATTCATCAAATTCAAAGTAAGTAATTTCATTAATTATTTCATTTTCAGAATTTGATAAACTAACATCTTCTCGAGGATAGGTGCAAAATGGTGATGAAATCTCCAGAACCTAGGAATTTATTATATTTTATTATTTGTATTAATGGTTGTCTAGTATTATAGGCTGTAACCAATCTGTTTGAAGTATCTTCCCCTCCCAAAAGTCTGGAACTCCCATCCACCTCAACAAGGGCAGCCACCAAGATAAGGGATGAGAAAGCATTAGAGAAGCTCCCACTCACCTCAAAGTATCTGAGGGTTGGTGTCATCATGGGATCCAAGGTGGATTCCAAATTACAACTAATCACCAACACAGAGGTCAGATCATGGGCCAAATTGCAGGGCCTATTAAGGACAATGTTCAATCAATGTTCTGTCAGAGATAATATGGCAAAGAACCTGGCTGCCTCCGGCATAATCAAAGACGCCTGCTTCCCTTGCTCTGTGAAGTCCCCAGAGATGATTCTCACCCTAGTGGAACATCACAACACAACCATATAGGTTGTTATACTTTCTTCTTCCCTTCCTACGAGCTACCCAATGCTCCTAGTGTCCCTCGACACTGCCAATTTTGCTTCGGGACTCAAAATCCCCCAGTTTTCCAATTCTATCATTATCTCCCAGGCCACATCCTTGCAAGAGTTGAACAATGTCCAAGAACATGCCTGAAAACACCTTAACACCCAATGGATGAAGACTCTGAAGAAGGATTACAAGAAAATGAATTTGGAGATCCCCCACACGGACTTCAAAGAATGCATACAAGTGGGGATCATCTTCCTATGCTAGGTCTTTGGGGAACTACATGTGCAGGGATTTTAGCCTCGATGTACTACTTTTTATACACCATCACCACCAACAGGAAAAATTTTGATTGGGCAACCATTATTTCCAATCATATGGACTTACGACTAAGCAAGGTCAGCAAGACATCTAAGTTCCACATGACTTCTTATGTTCTATGGTCACTGGCACAACAGAGACCCAGAATCTGGGGTTTACTTATAGTGGGTGTCCTTGGGATAGGGCCTGACCAAAGTGCTCCTTGGGATCATTTTCCCCATATTCAATGGGAAGCCAACTTTCCCAATTTCTGTCAGGTAAATGATACCTTCATTTACTAAAACATTTTGATACCCACTCGGGATGCCCATTACTGGTTGTCAAAGAAGTCCATGGCCTTGGTAAGTTCCTACGACCATTATTCAATTCCAACAACACTCATACATTCAGGTGACTGGGTTCTCTGGCAAGCCCTACCTATTGTCCAAACACTAGAGGGATAGGATTATTTTAATGGAATACTGTAGACAGATCCTCGAGGTCCATACTTATTATGGCCTCAAGAAGGTTACCACCATTCCCTTCCCAATCACTTGCGGGAATTACACTTGTAGCCTTGTAGCGGCCAAAGAGGCCGATAATAAATTGAAAATTTTGGGGCTAGAAAAGTTCTACCTGGTGCGAAGCAATTTTGAACCACTAGGAAAAATAAATCAAGCCTTACCTCGGGCGTCAGTGCCCCATGAGCCTCACATGGAAGATTTTTGGGTAGATTTACAGGATGAATTTGAGGTTTGGAGTCGGCATTCTGAGAGAATGGAAAAAAGGTATGATGAAGTGCATGGGTCTCCGGACCTTTCCAAAGGATTTCTCAGATAGCAGGACCTTGGAGGACCCAGAATATAAATCTAAAGGGATTGATAAGATGGCTCTCCCTCTGGTGGATTGGGACACCCCAAAAATTTTAACAATAGAGGATATCACTAAGGATATAGTGAAGCGCAGTCAT
Organism: Thuja plicata; assembly: GCA_018584345.1. NCBI lineage: Eukaryota > Viridiplantae > Streptophyta > Pinopsida > Cupressales > Cupressaceae > Thuja > Thuja plicata. The sequence continues at coordinate 826,709 of MU224349.1, read as the reverse complement.
GAATATTTTTCACGGGTATGTAAAAAGAGAACCCACTAAGATGGTCCAGTTTTACGGGGGTTCGCTTCTGACTTTGGAATGTCAAGATAGAGCAAAGACAAAGGGAAAATAAAAGATAGCACCCTGGCCCCGATCCTATCCTTGGTTCCAGCCCCTTTGATGGAACAACTTAATGCCCAGCTTGAGTCATCTCGACAGCTAGGTGAAACAATTAGTGCCAGACTTTCCCTTGGTCTCGTGGTCGCTCTGGTGGGATCTTCCCTTCCTCCAAGCTCCCCTTCACTCGCAAGACTCATGGGCCAAGAAAAAGAGACAGAGGATGATGGTGCAGCTATTGTGGGTGTTGGTGCCTCGTTACAAACGAGGAGAAGGAAACAAAGAAAACATAATCCTCCACCAAGCAAAAAGCCAAGCCACGGACCATTAGGCAATATTCCTATGGAACTCATCCCTTCCTCGACTAAAAAAAAAAATCCTCCAGAGGCCTCCCCTCCACACGATAATTTTGTTGACATCCTTCAAACTAAGGACCTAGTAAATTTTTAGGAAGATGTGGAGAGGGTGGTGGAAGAGATCGCTGCACAAGAGGTAGGGAATATCCCTGGCATAGGGGAAAGACAAGAAAAAGAAGTTTCCCTAGAAAAAGAGACCTGAGAGTAGGAACAAGAAAGAACACTAGGTGTGGAAGAAACACCGGTCCCGGGGTCTGAGATAGGAGAGAGGCAGGTATAAGTTCAGAAACCAACTATGGGTGGGGAAACCAGACCTTTGGGAACAACTGTACCCTCAATCATCATGTTCCAAATGCCACTAGACACCCTAGGTAACCCGTTACCTCAGGATATGAAATTTGACAAGATGGTCCCCATAGTGTAACAATCAGACCCAAGTCAAACACCTTCGCCACCTCCAAAAAATAGGCTCCCAGAGGAGAATGTCTCGACAAAGAACACCGAAAGAATTCAACAGCAGTAGGATGTGGGGGAGAACCTGAAAAATGTGGATACACACACCATAGGTGCTAGGGAAGGTGGGAACCCCACAACTAAAAATTTAAATACCACTAAGGTGGGAGAAGTGGTAAACCCTGGGGATAAAGAAAAAGAGTCCATAGTGACCACAAATGTCAGGGAAGCACATAAAGCCCCCAAAGAGGACCCAAGTATCCACGTCCTGGCAACAAGACCGCACACTCTACCACAATGGCTGGTGGATTCAAGGAAGAGAAAGGCCTCAATGGCAGTGAGCACCCCTCTCTCTCTAGCCAAGATGATGGCTCAAAATCAAGAGGCCCATAAGCCTAAGAAGGCATGGACCCTCCATACCATTCAAACTAGTCTAGGAGGAAATATCATCGTGGTAGTAGGGAAACCTCACCTAGATAAAGAAGAGGTAGCAGTAGGAGCTGCAGAGTACACCATCATAGAATTCCCTCTAGGGAGGAGAGATAAACACAGGAAACTTGACCTGCTAAGAGAAGCTAGCTGGGCAATTGAGGCGCGATATGAAAAGCAAGCACAGAAGCTGAAGGAGGCAAAAGAAATAAATGATAATCTCCTTGGGCTTCTTGCAGAGTTGACACATCCATTGGATGTGATTTCTCTAGATGCCTCCACATACAGAACACCACTCTCATAGGGTGATATTGATGTGCTAAGGACAATGAAGAAGAAGGCACAGGTTGTGGATTATTGGGTAACTAAGTAGGTAGGAGACATAAAGCATTTCTTGACAGCTACACTCCCAGACCTACACAAGGCCAGTAACAACTTGTGCTAGGTAAATGACATCGTTTCTTAGTGGGAAGGGGAGATAGAAAAGTATGAAAAATGGAAGAGTGATTTAGAAGAGATAATGAATTTTGGGGAAGAAGTCATCAAAGAGACAGGTATTTTGGGAGATGAGCATTTCTAGTTCCTCCAGGCCCAACACTCCAGACTTGGTCTTAAAATTCAAAGAAGCAAGAAACTAGTAGAATCCCTAAAGGATAAAGTATCGATGATTAAAAATTCATTAAATTCATATGTGACATTCATCACAAGGGTTTCGGTGGTCGATCCCTTTAGCACTGAGACATGCGCTCTAGTGGATTTTGTTCTGAGTAGATTTGATGAAATAATGGAGGCATTGTTCCGGTCCTCCAGAGATTTTGGTGGAGAAAAAATGTCACATCTCACTCGTATGTTGCTCCAAGTGCATGACGCCACAAAGGCAGCTGTAGAATTTAAGGAGGGTGCCCGAGATGTGGGCGACCAGTTGGAGGCTATGAAAGACTATCGAGAATGTATTAAAGAGATAGATGAGGAGGGAATTCTCCAAATTTTGGAGACATTACAAAAATGTAAAGAAAAATGAAGTCTTTCGGTCTCCAGATATTTCCACCAACAGGGAAAATTTTTTAAGATATGTTATTCTTTGAGTGTAAGCTCCTGGACTCCAAAATTTCAGGTCCCAATTTTGTGTTCTTTTGCAGCAATCTGCGTCAAGGTTCTCTAGAGCCAACCGATCGCTGTCAACAATCAATAATGGTTAGAATGCAGGTGATCCAGATAATGATAGGTCAGACATATGGGATGGTTCTGACAGACATCTTCTTATTCCCCCAAGGCGTCGCTCCCACATTTACTACCTGGTGCACCTCGAAGACAGGGAGCCACAATCACTATTAATGAGGCCTATGGCCTAAGTTACCAAGATAAGAAAGTATATTCTACAAGTACCATGGCCCTCTTCTCTAGGCCAATTATTCTAGATTTATGCCCTTTCTTCTTCTTCTATCTTGTCAAAACTTTGTACATCCTGAGATGATTATAAGTGGTGTAGGTAGTACCAGCCATGGATATTGTATTTTATTTAGCAAGTTTACAATTAAATTAGGTCAATTTTGTGTTTAAATAATAATACTGATGCCTTAACAAGGGTCAAAAAAATTGAGGATTTCTCTGTCCAGTAGTAATAGAAAATAGCATTTTTAGGTTTATTGCAGTTAGAAGTTTAATTTCAGTCTATTCTTTGTAGCTCAATGCTCCCTTGAAGCCATGAATGTACTCGCCAATGCTGCTGGAATCATTTAAAGTTAATGAAAGAAGGAAGAACAACTTGTGGCCCTATGCTATTTGTTGTTCTAATCTCCAAAGTTAATGAACATCTCTTGTGTTGTATATCTTCTTATGTCCTTCGACCTAGTTTTTTCATTTAGTTAAATGTTCTTATCTCCCTTTTCTATTGAATGCATATGAATCGTTGATTCCTTGTGTATCCATTATTTAGCTTTTTTTCCTTCATTGGCGCATTGTCAATGTTTGAATATGTATTGCATGAATATAAGTAGAAATATACTCTAACTCTGATCTATATTTTGTGATTTATTTAGTAAATCTAAGATGCTTGTAGGAAACCTCACCCCCTTTTGAAATCCCTAGAAGTGATTAATAAAAACCATCTATCCCCTCAAACAGTAGTCACCTACCCAACTTAGCTCCCCCACACTGTCAAGACCCGACCATCAGGTGCTTGGAGGCTAGGAGAATTCTTTCTCTGGAAAACCTCTACGAAAAAAGTTGGCCGGTACTCTGGTACCCGGTGACAACTTATCCCCTATTGGCAGAACTGGTCATAAATTTGTGTCAAAAAAAACTGGCACTAGATGGAGGGCATGAGCTCATCTCCCCTAGAAGATTTCAATTTCACACCACCTGAGGACTCCCCAAGCAGTAGTTTTAGGAACTAGGCTTTTCGTGGGATAGTGTCATTTTCATCCCTACACTTTGATAGAATCCTTCAATCAACCCCTAATCCCAGAGAGTTTTTAGAACTCAAACCTCCTATCCGAAGAAAAAGGACCCACCAAACAAGACATTCATTGAATATTCTCTGGGGATCTACCACACACCAGAATACCCAGATCCCTCAGATAATCTTGGGGATTCACATTCACCAAGGCCAAAACCAAACAGTCCCGATGGCTACCTACTTTAAAAATACCGGGTCCCCAATGGGGAAGTTCCCCGGTGCTACTAACAATCTTCCTCCACACCCAGAGAAGATCTACCCCAAATACGAGCATTTAGGTGTTGAAACTACAGAAGAACACCTTCAAGCCTATAAGGATGTCATGAATAGACACTGGATACAACATCAAGATGTTGTAACCCAGATGTTCCTGTTGTCCCTAGGATAGAATGAGGTGAACTGGTATTTAAAATTTCCTACCAACTCCATTAATAGTTGGTGGGATATAGAAGATGCCTTTTTGGTGGCATTCCACATTCCCATGGACCCAGCTTGGTCCCATAGCCAGTTCATTTCCATCAGAAAGGAACCAAACAAGCCTCTTTCTAGCTCCAATCATTGGTTCCAATGGGCTTTGAAGTGGTGTACAGGCCCTTTTATCCCATCCATCGATGTGACTATCCAGACATACCTCAACTCTATGGACCCCTTTGGAGAACTACCGCCGCTAATGACTAGGATACCCTGGCAAAAGTTTACAACTTAGCCCTGGAGTTGTCCCGTGGCTTGAGCAAGGCCCCTAGTGGGATTGGACAAAGCATACACTTCAACATGTTGCCTGGAAAAAATCCTTACGCTGGATGATACAATCCCAATTTGATGATGGGTTCCCCAATGGTGGCCATGGGCCCACCACCGATAGACCAACAAGCCTGGTACATTTACCCATCTCAAACCCAAAAAACCCCGGGTCTGGAATACATTCCCTAGAATTATCCATAGTAGATGCATCAACCTTTGACACAATCCCCTGGATTACCTTTCTTCCAGTCGTCCGCAGCCCGAGGATTGTCATCCTCGATTCCAGGAGCTATTGTCGCTTTCCCAGGTAACCCACCACCTCATCCTTCACACTGTGACAACACTACCTAGCTGTCCACCGAGGTTGAATCCCTCTGATGATTAGTGTCCTTCTTGACAACAGACATAGGATAGCTAAAGGTGGGGGCTTCCACGCCCCACAACCCCAATTCATAGGGAGGGAATGTTTTCTCAGGTCAACAGAATACCAATTCTGCAGGTCAAAGCTACAATAATGGGCCTCGGCCCAACCAACAACAATGGAGCAATAACAAAAATACCAGAGGTCCTCCTCTGAATGAAACTACCACTTAGGGTGGTGCTAGACCTAGTCATTCCACGCACCTCAAAAAATTTTACCCCTTGACCATGTGATGTAGATTTCACGATACTGGCTCGCATTCTGAGGTAAACTGTGCCATGCTAGAGAAGATCATCTAGATCTCCTAGTCAGATAGACAATATCCTGTTGATCCAACTCCCTTGGAATCCTCCCCAGAAGAACCCCCTCATACTACTTTTATGTGTGAGACTTTCTTCTTCAGGACAGATGAAGAGGACAAAGAAGAACTTAATTTATAGGGGTTCTTTGACGAATCCATTCTGGCCTTTGAGGCTAACGCCTTCACCAACCCGCAAACTCCATATTACACTTGGATTCAATCTAGAAAAGGGTCATCCTACATGATAATGCATCCCAAGAACACCCCCTAGGACTCTAACACAAATGATCATTCTCTCCCACCAAAAGAACTTGGCCCTAGCCACGCCAGGGATCCAGCCGAGGGGATCCAACTTTACCCAAAGGGGTGGGTTTATATCACCAAGGCATTGGAAAAATCCACTACCTCCATGACCTTGATGGAGGTTTTACTTAATTATCCCAATAAAAATAAATCCACCCTATAACTCTTAGGGAACCTGGAAGTTGTTAGTCACCCGCCAAAGACTGTCACTTTCTTTGATGCAACCTCGACAGTCTTTCAGGGAAATACAAATGATCTTCCCTTCTTTCTAGGCCTAAGCATCCAAAGGAAAACCCTGTACAATTGCCTTGTAGATTCCAGTTATTTGGGTAACATTATGCCCTTGTCCATCTACCAGAAGCTTGGACTCACTCCTACAGCCTCCAAAGGCGTAGTAGTCCAATTGGACAAAACTGATGTGAAGATGGTTTGTGAGCTAAAGAACATCCAAATTTAGCTCATCCAGGATCCTCAAGTATCCATCATCATCGACATCCAAGTGGTTGACATCCCCGAAACCTACGGGATGTTATTGAGTCAAAATTGGTCAAAAACCCTCAACGGGTATTTCTCGACAGACTTCTCCCACTTGTGGCTTCCCTGGAAAGGGAAATCAAGTCAGATCTAGGTAGAAAGTGAGCCTAGAATGAAACAAGCCCTTACCAAAGTTGGGAAGGTGAATGAATTCTTTTTCTCTAAATCCTCGCTTGGGGTATATTAACCACAGGAAATCCTGACCTATGACTTCATCCCCAGTGGTACATTTCCTGGAGAGGATCCCATAATCACTTAGAGGATTCAAGATCTGGATGCAAAGATAAAATGTGAGGTAGACTTACAAGGTAGTAGGGCGACTCTGACCACCCTCTTTTCTAGAACTTGGTGTTGGGTACATTACCAAAAACACTCTAAATTGGAGTGTGAGCCCTATATGGTCTCCACTACTCATTACATCACCAATCTCCAAGAGAAGGAATGCAAATCAGGGTTCCCTGGACCAAGAAATTTGTCTAATGGTACACTTAAAGTGTCACTTGTCCACGAACCCAAACCAGAGGATTCTCTGGAGGAAAGTCTCACCTACACACCATCCAAGCCAGAGGAATCACCTGATAAACCTCCCAACCCCAAACCCAATCCAAAGGCCACTTCACTTCCTCAGCCCCATAAAACTAAAAATGATCTATGGATCCTAAAGTTTGATGGGTCCAAGTCCAAACAAGGCTGCGGGGCTAGAGTGGAATTAATCAACCTGCAAGGGAAATCCTGCCTTGCATCCTACAGATTATAGTTTGCCTGCACCAATAATGTCACATAGTACAAGGATTTAGTCCTCGGACTCCTATTCACTTTGAGAAAAGGGATCACCCACCTTCGAGCAATGGGTGATTCAAAGCTAATCATAAAGCAGGTCTGGAGCTAATAGACATGTCATGATAAAAAGTTGGCCACATACAGGAACTGGGTATGGAGCCTAATTGAGGATTTTGATTCTTTTGGCATCGAACTTATCCCCCAAAAATGTAATTATGTTATGAATACCCTTTTTTTCTGCTAGTACCCTCAAGCTGATTGTTGGTTCCCTACACCAGATATTTTCTATTGAAATGATCCCCACCCCATCCATCTCAGACAATATAACACACTTTCAGGTTTTTGAAGATAACCAACACATTTTGGCCTTCATGGAAAATGTTGGCATTTTTGAAGATCAGATCATGTAAGAAATTGATCATGATGATACCAGGCAAGGGGACGAAGATGATGGGATCATTGACCTACCTACCAACACCATTCCTAAGGGGATGGTCTCTCTAGAATGAATCTTTTATTCGGACCCCCAGGGTCGAGACAAGATATAATCCTCCTCCGAAGGAGGGAAAAATGAAAAGGTTAACATTGGTAAAGTCGATGAAGAAAAGTTTGTTCACATTGGTACCTCCTTCTCCCCAGAGAAGGAGAAGATTCTCGTGGTTCCCCAAGAATATATTGATGTTATCACTTGGGGGTATGAAGATCTCAAAACTTACGATACATCTATCATGACGCACACCATCCCCCTAGAACTAGATGCCAAACCTTTCTGGAAGAAACAGAGGCTGGTAAACCCTTTGATCGAACCCTTGATCCACCCTAGGAGGTTTATAAATTATTGTCATCTTAGATTACCTTTCCTATCTGACATACTACATGGGTTGCCAACCTTGTCCCTGTACGCAAAAAGAGTGGCGAGATTCGCCTGTGTGTGGATTTCTGGAACCTGAACAAAGCCTCCATGAAGGATAATCACCCTCTCCCTTTGTTGGATGAGATGTTACAAATTCTAAATGGTTCACAAATGATGTCCTTTCTAGATGGGTACTCCAGGTATAACCAAGTCATGGTTGAATTCAAAGATAGGATTAAAATGACGTTCACCACCAAGTGGGGGACGTTTGGATACTAGAGAATGCCTTTTGGCCTAATTAATGTTGGGGCCAAATTTAAAAAGGCCATGGAAATTACATTTGAAGGTCTGGTTAATAAATGCATAATCATCTACATGGATAATTTAATGGTCTTTTCCCAGGATAGGTGTGATCATCCCTCCCACCTCGCTCAGATCTCCAAGAAACGTCACTGGTACGGTATTTCTCTTAAACCCAAGAAGTGTATATTCAGGGTCACTAAAGGGAAATCTCTCAGGCATATAGTCTCTGAGAAAGGGATATCCATCGACCCTGAGAGAGTAGAAGCATTGCTAAATTTACAAATGCCCAACAATAAGAAGGAAATGAGTTCTTTCATCAAGAAAATAAACTTTGTCTGTCAGTTCAATACCAGATTCATCGAGATTGTCAGACCACTCAACGATATGATGAAGAAAGATACTAAGATTGAGTGGATTTCTGAAGAGAAGTGAGTGTTTTCCCAAATCAAGTAGACTATAGTGGAGGCCCCGGTATTGGCAAGTCTATATTGTTCCCTCCCATTCCACATTTATTCTTTCGCTTCGCCGCAGTTTTAACCCAGAAAGTTGAGGGAGAGGAATGACCTATTTCTTTCATGAACTCCCCCTTTAATAATACCAAATTATGGTACACACCATTGGAAAAGTAGGCCTTTTCTTTATTTTGGTCCATGAAGAAATTTTGGCACTACATTCTCCGGAGCAAAGTGCATGCCATTATCTCGGACCAGGTTGTCAAGTCTTTATTGCTACAGAGTGAACTGGGTGAACTCTGGGGGAAATGGATGGCCAACCTCTAGGAATATGATGTTGAAATGCAACTGATGAAAATATTCTAACACCAAGGACTATGTAAAGTAGTGGGAGAGGCCACTCCAAACATCGAATGCTAGACTTACACTATGGAGTCCATCACTCAAGATCCATGGTATATCAATCTGGTGTACCTATTACTCAAAAACTAGTGCTTGAAGGGGCTCCCTCCTAAAAAACATCATGCCTTGTGATTGAAAAGCACCCACTTCATGATAAAAAATGGGATGCTTTTCCATAGGAATTTTGAAGGGATTTATCTCTGGTGCGTAGACAAGGACCAAGATGCCAATATGATAGAGGAATTCCACAGGCAGTATGGAACAGGGCATGGCTCAACTGATGCCACCACCCATCAGATTCTCTAGCCAGGTATTATTGGATCTTTATCTTCAAAGTTGTTCATGCTCATGTAAGTAAATTCCATACTTTTCAAACTACTACTTCTCGTGAGCGTAACCCGACAATGCCTTTACAGCTGCTCTTTTAGGTTTGACCCTTCACCCAATGGGCATTTGACATTATCAGGGAGATAAATCCCAATTCATCTACTAACCACTGGTACATTCTAACTACTGTCAATTACTATACCTGGTGGTCTAAGGCAATCCCATGCAAAAATAAAATTATGGATGTAGTCATCAAGTTCTTGGAAGAGACCATCGTCACAAGATTTGGAACAACTTTTGCTATCGTATGTGACAATGGTCCAGAATTTTCTTCAGCACAACTTTTAGAATGGACCTATCAGAGGAAAATAATATTAAAATTATACCAACTATTATTTCTAGGGTAACGGCATCGCTGAATCTACCAATAAAAACCTGCTACAAGTAGTCAAACATTTGCTAGAGAAGAATCCCCAGGACTGGCACCAAAAACTCAAGTTCACCCTTTGGGAAGATCGTATCATAATTAAAGAAGCCCTGAGAACTTCTCCATTTCACCTGGTTTATGGCCAGAGACCTATATTACCAATAAAATTACAAATCCCTATCTTGTATTTCATGCATGAATTCAACACCTGGGATAACGTTTTGGAGGTTCACCTCTTGAACCTGGTGAAAATGGAAGAACAAAGAGATGTGGCACTTGAGCATTTTGCGTGTCACCAAGCAGTTGTCAACTGCTGGTTTGACAGAATAAAAAGCCTTTAAAATTTTTGACCTAGTCCTCTTGTGGGACAAAGCCTGGGAGAAGAAGGGAAAGCATACTAAATTTCAAAGGCTCTAGCTCGGACCTTATTTAATCTCAGAGATCTACGTGGCCAATACTTATCGCCTCAGTGCCATGACTGGAGAAGTCATTCCACTGCCCATCAATGGACAATTTTTCAAACATTATTTCAAGTGAAGATGGGAGGTATGTTTCCCCGAAGTTGTATCATATATATATATATATATATATATATTCCTTCTTGTAAATTTTCCCGGCACTCCTTGGGAGTGTTTTGTCCTTGTAGATAGTCTACGGCCCTTTGCGGTTGTTTCCCTTTCTCTGTTTTGTTTTCTATATTTGGTTTATTTCTTGCTTTGCGTGTCTTGCTTTTTTGGGTTCCCAACATGTTGCTCGCTTCTTGTAGACCAGTATGCTTTGCATGACATCTAGTCCTTGGAATGGTGCCTTACACATTTTGTTCAATCTCAAATCTGTTGTTAGCATGGTGAGGATTTGTCCGCACTCTAGAGTTATTTTATACGCATGGTAAAAGTTTATGGGAAATATTCATTAGATTCACATCTCAAAATTCTTGACATCAGTTAATAGAAAATCATAAAGAGAAAGTAATCATATGATCCTTGAGGGCAGAGTGGTTGCACTAATTACTAGCCATGTCTGAAAATCAAGAGAGTATCCCAGGCCCGGAACATCTCTTCCATTCAGAAAATCAAATGGACAGAAAGGTGAAAGAAGTACCACCATGAAAATTATCTAATCTTAAGTTTCATGGTGAAAGGATTAATGCCTTCCCCATCTTCAAAATAAATGTGAAGGAAAACTAGAGAATAGAGAATTCCAGGATCCGGGGGATTGTGCACAATATAGCAATTTTGGTGTGATGCACTCAGTGTTGTCTCTCTGTTTCTCCCGAAAATCATTGGCTTGATTTTTGTCCAAAGAACACACTTCAAAAGTGACAAGACATTGAATGATTGAATCATGGTGAGTTATATTTTCTCAAACACCCCGCGCCTTGTAGGTGAAATGCTTCAGGTAACGATGAGCCCCGATTTTTCTAACCAGAGATTCTGTGGTTCATGAATACACTAAGGATGATATTCCTCAAATATTGAAATCAGTAGGGGAAACACCAGATATCACTATACAAGATATAACTCATGGTGATTCTGATGATAAAGATGCCAAGCCTAATGAAGATGTCAATATTGTAACCGAGCCAACAAATGAAAAGGATACTACTATTGTTGCATAGGAACAAATACCAGCTAATATGCCTTTATTGATACAAGAAATAAATATAATGACTGAATCAAACTAGACACCACCTGAGATAGAAGAAAACAAACTGATGGACAAAGGTGAGCGACAAGGGGAAAAGACATATAATAGTGGAGAGAAACCAAGTGACTCACCCACCGAGGATAGTGGAAAGGAAGACAAGGCTGCAAGACAATAAAAGGTTGATGTAGAGATGTCTACAACCAACCAGCATGTACTAACTGAGTAACCTAGCCATGACACCACACCTCCCAAGAAATTATGATAGAAATTAAGCAACAAAAGGCTCTTTCAATTATACCTCACTCCCCTGCATCAAGCAACATTAAGAAGAAGAAGAAGAAAAAGAAAATTAAAGCCCTCGTTACACTCAAGGAGATAATAGACATACTTGACTGTGATCCCAGAATACTTGATCCCAAGTCACTGACAAGGTATGGGGAGCTATGCAAAAGGAAAGCACAACAGGACAAGCTAAGAATGGAACACTGAAATACTCAAGTCCTAGAAACAACAAAGGAGATTCTAATGCAGGTAGTTCCTGAAACACTAATTGATCAAAATGCACCCATCAATGATCAACTTGTAGTTATGACCGAGGAAATCACAAAATAGAATGTAGATGCCGAGAAGGTCATTGAGGAAAGAGCGAAAGAGAAATATCAGTACAAAATCAGATAAAATCAGCCAAGAATTGGCAAAAAATAAGGTGAAACTTTATGAACTGGTAACTACATTAGAACCCATTAAATGAAGATCTAAAAGCTAGTGCACAAATTCTTTCAATCGAGCCAAATGAATTCCAACCGCACTATGAAAATCTAGTTCAAGCTAAACGGTTAATACTTGAAATAAAAAAGGAAGAAAGAAAAATTAGAGTTGAAGTAAAAGAGGTACAAGCCATGTTACTACCGAATCTCATATTATTGATGACACACATGACTATGGAAAAGACTCTAATTTCCACCCTAGAGATGTCAGTAGTAGAGAGCATCTATGACATGCATGCTCAACTCACTTTGGAGCAAATGACCATAGAGCACCTGAAGGAGAAATGGGAAAAGCTGATGGAAAAAATTAAGCAATCTCATTCACACATTTTTGACAAGTTGTAAGTTATACATCTTTGTCATTACTTTCAAAAAAGGGGGAAATATATACATTGATTGTATCTACATACCAAGGCATGCACAAAGGGGGAGTCATTGTAAAATTGTAAAATTACAACACTTGGTGTATATACTATACATATCAATTTTTGATAGTAATGCCAAAGGGGGAATTTGATAATCCTTAAAGGATCAGAAGTTGTCATTAGTATACAAGAAGACAACTTCTATCGGTCATGATCACTGAGCGACAACACTCACTGAGAAACAACATTCACTGAGCGTAGTGGTCACTGAAATAATTTGAACACCGATCAGTATATCAACCGAGCATCAGTCTAGAGAGACATCATTGAGCACCATTAAATAGAGACATCATCGAGTACCAGTCTACACTGAGAGAATATTTCACCGAAAAAGAGGATCTCAACTACACGCCAGCTAAAGCACGTACTTTAGTGTTGAAAATAGCTTTTTGCTTAGCTGGATAACCATTTCTTGTGGATCAAGAAAAGTGTAAATGATGGATTTAATTAGTTAACTTATTTTATTCATGCAAACTAGGAGCTCAAGGTCAAGTTGTAAACCTTTGATCTTAGAGTTTTTCAAGAAAAGCGTGAAACCAATTTAGGTCAAAATCTTGTATATATAGATGTATTAGTCAATCAAGAACATGATGATTGAAGCCGTCAAGAACATCTATGGATCAGACATAGGTTTTCATGTAGAAGGACCGATAAAGAAGAATTTAGTTATGAAGAACTACATTCAAGACTACCAAGCATAACAGAGGTATTATCCACCACAATAGGTGATACATATATTTCGTGAACTTAATGGATCTGTAATCAGAAATTCAAGATTGCAAGCTATCAATTCATACATATTTTGTTACTCTCTAACAATTGTAGCAAGCAGTAAAATCCTTTAAGAAGGTGGACTTAACAGTCTTCACGTAAATCTCTTAATCGAGTGCACACATACATTATGTTGCTAAAATCTCTTAACTGAGTAGACTTAACAAGTCTAACATATTACTCCTAACAGGGTAAGATCATCAAAAGTGATCACAAATTATAGCCCTAACATGCACCTTCCATTCTGCAGATAGTGAAGCTTTGTGGGTTTCATCCCCACCGCATTTTTTACCTTCTAACAAGGGCTTCTACGTTATCAAATACTTGTTTCATGTGTAAATGAGTGTTTCAATGTTTGTTTACATGAATTTACATTTATGCTATGTATATGTGTGTGTGTGTGTGTGTGTGTGTGTGTGTGTGTGTGTGTGTGTGTGTGTGTGTGTGTGTGTGTGTGTGTGTGTGTGTGTTTGTGTGTTGATGGAAATGTGTGGCCTCATAATCCAAGACAAGGAGATCCCAATTGATTCATCAAAAAGAGACGATCAATGAAAAAAAGGAATCAACTAGTTATGGATAAAGAGGGGAAGGGGGATCTAATTTCTTAATTATAAAATAAAACAATAGATCTGAATTTCTTAAAACCTTAATTAAAATGAAACATTTATCTTGGAAGGTAGAAGATCTGGAAATACCTATTTTCTAATTTCTATACTTAGTTTCATGAAATTCTGCAATTGGATCTGGAACATAAATACAGAGAGGGAGAAACCCAAAAATATTTTTCTTTTCTAAGTCAGATTGACCTTGACCCAAATGCAGGTGTGCAATTGCATCCGTTTATGTTGACCTTGACCTGCACTACTCCGACAGAAATTATGTTCGTGGATCTTGAAAGTTGGCCAAAAAGGGTATCCGAATCTACTCTATAATTTGTTGTCATGTACTTGTACCTGCAAGAAAAATGTTTTTTTTTTTGTTGGGGGAGGGGTTTTCCTTAGTCAACCCCGGATTTAGGAATTAACCTTGAAATAAATAATTGAAATGGAGAATGCTAGCAAGTATGAGAAGTAGATCTAACAACGAAGCTATGATATTTAATAGATATGCAATTATATTTCAAATGTAAACAAGTATGTTAATATGAAAGATTGGACTCAACCATAAATATAAATTAAAACCTCCATGATTGTATGCTTGGAATCCACCTTGAAGGAAGAATTAATGAATCTTTAGGATTCACAAAGGATCTTGAAGAAAGATCACACCACCATGATGGATAGATCTAGTGTTTGAATGATGAATCTTGAATTCTTGAACCAAATCTCTTCAAAGGCTTGAATGATTGAATTATTGATATTCAATGGAGAACTTGAGAAGAATGTAGAACCATGGATGCTTGAAAGTATAAGATAATGTATTTGTCTCCAAGTAGATGATATTGCTTCTTATGCCTAGGTGCTTCAAGTATTTCTTCTTCAAATCTTGTCCTTTTTCATCTTAGAGAAAATGAGAGGAGAAAGGCTTCCTTATATACAAGTCTAGGGAAAAAAATTTTAGAGAGGCTGACATAGGATAATTAAATTAAAATTAGGCCTGTACCCCTATAAGTGGACCTATATTAAATATTCTTTAAGAATCATTACTTCAGAACCCGAAACAACTGACCCAGAAGTGGGAAAATGAATTTTTTAGTTTCCCCTGGCAGCTGACAAACTTTCCAATTGAAAAGGGGGACCTGGGCCAAGGTCAAGGTCAACCCTGACCTAGGTCAGGGTCAAGGTCAAGTTTGACCTTGACCTAGGGGGTCAAGACCCTTGGAAAATGTGCCAGGTGGGGTAAACAGTGCCTGAATAGGCCCAATCAGGGTCCTAAACAGGCACAGAAGATCGACAAGGGGCAGAATTGAGAGGACAACATGATGATGGTCCAAAACACCCCCTAAGGAGGTCTAAACTATCTTAACATGGAAGTTCTTCCATTTTAAGATGATACACTATGATATTGCATGCATGAAGTAGAAAAGCTACAATGGTCGGTTATGTAAGTAATGAGTACTAAAGCTTAACTGGCAAAATTTTTAAGGGTACTGATTCAGCCCTCCTCTCTCAATGCACACCCTTCCATTATTCTAACAATTACTATGTACCAGTTTCTATAAATTTATATACTTACACAAAAATTTCTCACCTATGCAATGGTTTTCCATCAATGACAATCATACTCTACAAAATCATCATCAATGTCATCTATCAACATTCTGCAATCAATATTCTCCCACTTTGGCATTGATGGCAAAAACTTGGGAAAATTTTCAAACTTTCAAAACTTTTCAAAATGTATACTCCATGTCTGATTACATACTCCCCTTGAATCTGTAACTAACATTTTTACCATAGACTATATACTCTATATACTTCCTCATTTTTTATCAACTATATACTCCCCCTTTTTTGGCAGCATTGCAAAAGACTAATAAAAAATTGTATGTACAAGGGTGTTCATACCTTATAGATTGTCAAATAAAGTCTTGAAATGTACCTTTGCACTGGAAATAAAATTCTCCCATGACTCCTTTAGTGCTATTAAGGAAATTTGATGACCATTTAAGCCTGAAGCTAGATCCTCCATATTGTCAATTGTACTCATGTCTTGAGTACCTATCAATATTTCATCTTTCTTAAGATATGCATGGATAATGCCCATGTGTGGAGTAAAAAATCCTTGTAATTCTAAAAAAATCATCCTTATCCTGTCCTCTTCTGCCTTGAGTTCCATTTCGTTGTGTATCAATGTTTTCATTTTTTTAGTATGATCCATCATGAAGTTGTTCAATGGGTCCAATTAGTTGACAAGTGTAGCCAAATATATTTATAGCACTTCCTTCTTTGTCTTAATCTCTGTAGTGAAGTTGGTCAAAATAGATATTCTATTAAATATTTTTCCAACTTCAAGTAATGATTCCTTTAGTTCCTTAACCAGTTCAAATAGTGAAACCTTCTCAAGAGAAATATTTTGTAGTAGCTTATCCATCATCCCCTTCTCCAATCTCTTCTCTTCTTGTTTGATTATCTCCTCTTCCTTGTCATGATCTAGACTATTAATTGCATCATGTAAGGTTTTGAGTTGATCAATCATAGATGCTTCTTCATCAAGTTCTACATTGGGAACTAGACCAGCAAGAATAGAAACTACTTTCCTTAGTATTTTCTTCTTGAAGTTCTTAAGCTTTATTCTATTATTTTCATCCTTTTCAGCCAGCTTCCTTGAAAATAGTATATGTTCTTTTTGCTTTAACTTTCTAACATCCTTCTTCAAAATTGAATATTCTAGATCATCTTCTTCTTCTTCATATTCTTCCATTCTCTTCCTTTTCTTCTTCTCACCGGTATCCTTTGTGTTAGTCCGTGAAGCACTGGTGGTGTTATCCTTTTGTGTCTCAACTCCATCTTTAATTATTTTTTCACCTATTCTAGTGTTCCTTGTTTCATTTTCTTTGTTTGTCTGTTTGTCCCATTCTTGATCTTATTATTTCTCATCTTTTGTTTCTTGATTTGCTTCACCTTAATATGTATGCTTTACCTATTCTTATGTGTCCTTTGTTTGATCTGTGGTCTCGGTAACCTATTCTATTTCTTTACTCATTTATGTCTCATAAACCTTGGTTTTTTTAATATTAACTACATCATCATTGATCTCAAAATGGTTTACATCAAGTGGACACTAAAGTGATATATCTTCAACTTCATCTCTAGCCATAGGATATTTTGGATTTTGAGTGATATCTGCAACCATAACATCATCAACTAGGTCAATATGAGTAACAACATTTGGAATACTACCTAACACAACTCCCATTAAATATTTTAAAGTAAAAGTATCATCTACTTGATATGTACCTATTGTGTCTATTACCTATGGTTGATCCATGTTTAATATCCTTTTCCATATCACCACTATCTCTTCTTCAACATCTTTCTCCTTCCCAGCTAGTAGTTTTTCAGTTCTATGACCAATACTTAATCTTACTTTATATTTTTCAAGTGCTTCATCTAATTCCTTTATTGTCAAATGTGTCATAGTGCAGAGAAGTATCCTTTCTCTTATTTCCTTTTTAGTTTCAACTGCAGAATCCCATGTGACATTAATTGCTTCATATAGTTTGTCAGCAATATGATTTTTGAGTTGAGTAAGTATTTTGATGAATTTTTGAAAGTGAAATAAAATAGCATCTTCAATTATTTTCTTGTTTTCATCAGATAATTTAGAGAATTTAAAGTTACTAATATTACCTATCATTCCATGTTCTCTAATTGCATTTTCAACTTCAGTAGCACTCTTAGGGACATTGAATTTTGTCTTTCCATACTTCCCCATGTCAGTGATCTCCTTCTCTGAATCAGTTTTCTCACCATCTACTTTTTTCTACTTCTTCTTCTTGCTAGGAGAGGCCTTTGTCTATCCTTGGACCTTTATCTTTACATATGTTTTTAGCCTGATAGTTTGTGATACCCTAGGTAGCTTAGAGTTGAAATATTTAACTTTGTCAATATTTTCCATGCCAGACTCTTCTACTGATGGTAATTCTGAAGTCTTACTATGAGTTTTTGCTTGCTTTATTTTCCTCTTAGCATAAGCATCTAGAATTCTCTCTTGTCTCTCACTTTTGGAACTTCCACCTTCAACAATTATAAAATTCTCTTCCAACTAACTTATGATCTTGTTTGTTTTTCTTTCTATTCTTTTCTTTTTGAGTTGCAAGGTGATTCTTTCATAAGCTTCCTCAAAAGTGTCATACCTCTTTGCTTCCTTGTTCACCAGTAATTTCAATAATGATTCAATGTTCAAGGTTAACAGTTGTTCATCAGTTTCATATCCCATTTACGGTATCCATGAAACACTAGGATCTACCACTTGAATCTTGCAAGTGTCATTATCAACTAGAAAAAAAATAGTATCTCTATACTTCTCCACAATATGTGGTGGAATTTGATACCTTTTGTTCATTCTGTCCTCAAAGTACTTAAAGTATCCCCACAAAACATTTTTTAGGTTATCATCTAGTTCACCTATATAATCATTTATTTTGTATAAGGATGGTCTATATGTCTTCCATGTCACCGCTCCTTTTCCAAGGAAGAAATTTTGAACATAGAAGAACATACATACCAAAAGTGATCCAAAATTTAGTGATTTCTTCTTATCAGTCTAAATCCTCTTCAGGTTAGCAAATAGCCATGTTCTCACAATCTCAGCTAGTTCATATATATTGCCTTTCTTTACTATTTGGTAATCGACATCAATAGCTTTGCAAGGCACACTATTCAACCAACTCAACTGGTAGACCTTGTAACTGACAATCATTGCTGCAAATAGAACCTCTTTATCTTCCATGCCATCTACTCTCATTTCTATGTGATATTATGTATACTTAGTGAGTGTCCAACCATCTTTTTTATTTACCTTAGGGTACATGGTTCCTCGTCCACTGAGAAAACTATGATCAAATGAATCAACTCCTTGGTGATCTTGATCAGTTGGTCCAGCCATATGAATTGATCATGAAAATGACTCAAGAAATATAGAATCCACTCCTCCTTAAAGATTTATATTAAGTCCAAAATTTGTTTCAAACCCTTGATTTGAAAATGTTTGAACTTTTTCTTAAGTTCTCCATTGATGCACATTTCCAATTATTCCTTCTGTATTTGTTCATTTCCTAATTCAACAATATTTTAATGAATAAACGTCCATACATATTCAATAAAAAAGAAAATGAGGTGGAATTAGGGATAGAGCACTGGCTTTTTCAACTTTCATTGCCTTCAACGGATGTAGCTTATATTCTGCTTCCACCTCCTTTGTTATCTCGATCAATTTCGGTGTATAAATTCTTGATGCCATAGCGATTCAATAGCTTTCCTTCTTTGTAACTCAAACACACCAAATTCCCTCACAATTGACCACCACTCTACTCAATATCTCTGTTAGGGCTTTCAAATTTGCAGTTCAATTCTTTGTAAGTTATCAACTCAAATAGATCATACAATTAATCACAATATGAAATCACACTTTATTTTTGTAAACTCTCTTTGAAATGCAAGGTGAATAATGAATAGGTTTTCTTATAATTTATTTTCCCAAAAATTTGTCCAATGGCTATTTGGTACAAAACATTTAGTCCAGTTCACTGATATCACTCTGTCTCTTACAACTTCCATCGGTTAAAGATAAAATTAGCATTGTATATAAAATTCTATAAATCATACAATAAGTGAGTCATAACAACTCAACTCTATGTAATTCATCTAAATTAGCATCAATGCATCTCACTATGCAAATAGACATTACCGCTCATCATTATAAGGGACCGGTTAGATATAAAAATGAAATTTAGTCCCTAAGAAAAACTTACTTTCTTAATTTGAGGATGAATTCCTTGAGCCAGAGGATGGTGGATTACATGTCGATGCATGGGCATCTTCTTTAATTTATTCCTTCTTCACCCATATATTTTTCATCTTATTCCTCACTTCTTCAACATTAACATTTTTTTCACCTTTCCCATCTTCATTTCTTATTGATCGATTCATGTACCTACAATCTCTTTCTATGTGTCCAACCTTATGACAATAAAAAAATGATATACCTGTTGTCATCTAGGGTCCATAATTTCTTCTAGGATTCCTCAATCGACAATTTATAGCCATGTGTCCATAGTTTCCACCAATAGTGCACGTGGCATTCATGTTTCCTTCTCTTATTAGAACATTCACCAGTTTTTTAGGTATCCTTGATCTCCAATGTTCTTCCTTGTGTCCAAATTGGTTGCATGAGTAATAGTATCCATTGAAACTTACTTCAAATGATCTAATACTTTTTCTTGATATGTACTCATAAGCTTGATAATCATACTTATTTCAATTGTAACAATAACCATCAAAATGAGTAGTTCTTGGAACATTCACCGATTTTCATCTACAAACATTAGCAGTGTCTCCAGGCTTTCCATAATTGTAGCAAGTGGGTTTAGTAGGCTTCTTACCTTATGTACTTGTATAAATCTTAGGAATATTTAATTTTTGTTCAACGCCATACTTGGATGATTCTCCTTTTTCAAGTTTTATACCACTAGTATATCATAGGCCATAGGTATCTCTAGGTCACCTTTGATTCTTCAATTGCTCATCGATCTTCTTTAGGCTTTGTACATATTGCTTAAGTTTTTCATTTGTCTCTCTCTCTCAATCTTAAAGTCATCTTTTAGTTATTCATTCTGATGCCTCAGTGAATTCATTTTTTAGCACACATTTGTAAGTTCTCATCACCGGTGTCACTTAGTTATTCATTTTGGGCATAGTTCTCATGTGTCAACCTTTGAAGTATAATATCCTTTTCTCTGATCATATCTTTAGCATTCTTCTTTGTATTTTCAACAGTCCTTTTTGTATCTTTAGAAACTCTCATGCCTTCAAGAACTTCACACATACTTATGTCTTGACTTTCTTGTTCTCTTTTCATCTTGGTTTCTTCTTCAATGAGGATCTTGTTATTTTCCATTAGATCTACTATTGCAGCCTCAGCTTCTTCATAGTTAACACTTCCATCAGATAATTCCTCAATATTGTCTAGACATTAATTCAGTTGTTCAGACAATTCTTTCCTTTTTTCCAATGAAGTCTTAAGCTTGTTCTTCAGCTCCTCAATCATCTCGTTGGCTACCTCCAACTGTCTTTCATAACTATATATTTCCATCTCCTCGGATCTACTCCCCAAGTTGTCAAACTTTTCCTCTAGAGAGTGTGTTCTCTAATACCAGTTGTTGGAAATAATAGGTACTAAGAAGGGGGTGAATGAGTACTGATAAAACTTTTATACTTTTACTTATCCCTTCAATTAACCACAAAAGAAAATTCCAAACTATGAAGCTTATAACTCTAATTGTAAAGTAAAAGTGCAATGAATAAAATGACAAAACATCCACACACATAACACTCAGATTTTTATCATGGAAACCCTTGGTCAGAGGGAAAACCCACGGCAGGGATGAAACCTACAATCTTCTCACTACTTTAGAAAAGAGTGCTTTGTTTGGATCTTACAATATTTCACTTTCTAGGTGACTCACCTTATTAGGAGTGATTGATACCTTATTAGAAGTATCTATAATCCTATTAGAGACTACCTTTTTAGAGGATTTAATCCCACTATTACACTGTTCACCCTATTAAGGAATTTTAACTTGTTGGAACTATTAGGAAAACAACAAGAGTAATTGACATGTGATAGGCACTCCTAAATGCTAATTAGATCCTTTGATGCTATGTTCTTGTTGTGAATCTAATCTTGTAGCTTCTCAGGAAATATATTTGTAATTGTTGTCCAAGATCCTACTTTTAAACAATACTTTAACTGCTTCCCAACAACATAACTATCTCTTCACAACTGTAGCGGCTATCATTATATAACCTTATATATTGTGTTTAAATTTGGCTGTAAACCTAATTAGGGTTTATGTTTCGCTCCAAAATAGATTTATCAATCATAACTAACTCATAGAAACTTGAAATCCTTCCCATGTCATCCATAACAAACTTTAAATTTTTGTCTCCAATGTGAAATATTCCGTAGATATTATTGGCCAAGATATACCTTGGATTCATACACAAATCCATGCACAACTACCAAATAATTGACTTATTCAACTCTTTGAAAATTATACTATGTTTATCATGTTTTCCTGGTTCATTGAATCGTCCACCCTCATATCTAATTTAGCCAATTAATAAAAACTGTTCAATAACCTTTAGCTTTTACCTGTTCACTGAACTGACTAACAAGAGATTGAAGGATTGAATCATTGTGAGTTAGATTTTCTCAAACACCCTGCGGCTTGCAGGTGAAATGCTTCACGTAACGATGAGCCCTAATTTTGCTAACCAGAGATTTTGTGGTTCATGAATACACTAGTTGGTGGTATCTTCACTTATACTTTTACCAGTGTGACCTAAGATTCATGGTCAAAAATCATATTATACATGAGTTATTCCCTACATACTCATCCCTACATTTTGTTGGCAAAATGTTGGGCCCCCCTTTTTCTCTTTTGGTTCTTCCTTTGTTTCTTTTTGGCCTTCTTTTTCTTTCTCCAGCCTTTTCCTCCACGCAGCCATTGTTGTCACTTCCTTTAGGTTTTTGCACTTTGGGACCCGATCCTGGAGTGTTTTTTTCCTTCGTGTCATCTGAATTCTAGACCCTGGCATTCTTGTGCCATTACTTCCTCTTTAGTTGGAGGGTGTGGTCGCACGCGATCCCCGGGCCCGGAGTCTAGAAGTTTGCCCTTTTCTCAGGATTTGTGCAAGGGAATGGTGTATTTTAATCCAAGGGATATAAATTAAGCTTTAGCTGTAATTGTTACATTTACCAAGAACAATTTACCCTTGGAGCGAATTTAGAGCAAATTGTGCAATTTCCCATCGAGCTAAGTGCGATTTGCTTCTAGTGATTAATAGTGATTTGGAGTTCAGACATGTGCATGTTAAAGATATCCTGCAATTTTTTCAGTGTGTTCATGGATTTTGAAGAGTTGTTCATTGGTAGAGCACCTCTCGTGCCCTTCCTTTCATGTTTCTGGTTTTTGGGTAGGTCCTTCTGGCCCTTCTCTTTCCTTTTTGGTTTGCGCTTTGTTCCTTTGTTTTTCTGGCTTTGTTGTCTTTGTATTCTGGTCTTTGTCATCACCTCTCATCTATGGGATGGCTCTGCAAGAGGGTTTTATGCCCTCTCTACATTTTTGGATAGTGTAAAATAGTGTAAATTTCTGTAAGTCTTTGTAAATTTTTACGTAGTGGCTTGTAGGTTGGTTGTAAAGTTGTTCGCGCCTATGTAAATGTCAATTATTTGGCTTCCTGTTAATAGTGTTCATAGCGTGTCATCCTATGTGGTTGTTTGTAAATTCATGTACATGGTCTGTACATTCCTTCGAGTCCTACCCATCCTATGGAGAGTTCACCGCGCCCTCTGCATCATTTGAACAAATTTGAGCTCGCTTGCCTGGTGTTCGCTGTCCACTCGATCTCATCGCCTCACTTATTCAAGTTGTGGCCTTTCTCTCTCCCCCATCACTTCATCATTAATGGTGGGATTAATTCCCCACGCAAGAATGTTTAAAACCATCCCAAGTGGCATGAAATCCATTTGTGTTGAGACAACCGTCATAATAAATGCCATTACTCCATTCATTACATGACCATGTGATAGCCCACATCAGCCCAATACGGTGAATTTCCCGGTCATTTCAATAAGGGTTAGTTTCTCAGGGTTCTGCTTAATCCCACAGTCTTTATCTCATTTCTCACATGAACTAGAATCCCTGAGAACCCCGAGTATTGATCAAATTCAAAGTAAGTTATTTCATTAATTATTTCATTTTCAGAATTTGATAAACTAACATCTTCTCAAGGACAGGTGTGAAATGGTGATGAAATCTCCAAAACCTTGGAATTTATTATATTTGATTATTTATATTAACAGTTGTCCGGTCTTGCCGGATGTAACCAATATGTCTAAAGTATCTTTCCCTCCCAAAAGTCCAGAACTCCCATCCACCTCAACAAGGGCGGCCACCAAGACAAGGGCTGAGAAAGCATTAGAGAAGCTCCCACTCACCTCAAAGTATTTGAGGGATGGTGTAATCATGGGATCCAAGGTGGATTCCAAATTACAACTAATCACTGACACAGAGGTCAGATCATGGGCCAAATTATAGGGCCTAGTAAGGACAATGTTCAATCAACAGTCTATCGGAGACAATATGGCAAAGAACATGGCTGCCTCTGGCATAATCAAAGATGCATGTTTCCCTTGCTTTGTGCAATCCCTAGAGCTGATTCTCACCCTGGTGGAACATTACAACACAACAATCCAGGTTGTTATACTTTCTTCTTTGAATCCTACAAGCTACCCAACGCTCCTAGTGTCCCTCGACGCTACCACTTTTTCTTTGGGACTGGGAATCCCCCAGTTTTCCGATTCTATCATTATCTCCCAAGCCGCATCTCTGCAAGAGTTGAACAATGTCCAAGAGGCTGCCAGGAAACACCTTAACACCCAATGGCTGAAGACTCTAAAGAAGGATTACAAGAAAATGAAGTTGGAGATCCCCCGCACGGACTTCAAATAATGTATACAAGCAGGGATCATCTTCCTATGCTAGGTCTTTGGGGAACCACATGCCCAGGAATTTTTAGCCTTGATGTACTACTTTCTGTACACCATCACCACCAACGGGAAAAAAATTTATTGGGAAACCATTATTTCCAATCATGTGGACTTCCAACTGAGAAAGGTCATCAAGACATCTAAGTTCCACATGAATTCTTATGTTCTATGGTCACTAGGGATGCCCGTTATCAGATGTCAAAAAGGCCATGGCCTTGGTAAGTTCCTATGACCATTATTCAATTCCAACAACACTGATACATTCAGGTGACCGTGTTCTCTGGCAAGCCCTACCTATTGCCCAAACACTAGAGGGATAGGATTATTTTAATGGAATACCACACATAGATCCTGGAGGTCCATACTTATTATGGCCTCAAGAAGGTTACCACCATTCCCTTCCTGATCACTTGCAAGAATTGAACTTGCATCCTTGCAGCGGCCAAAGAGGCCGACAATAAATTGAAAATTCTGGGGCTAGCAAAGTTCTACCTGGCGCGGAGCAATTTTTATCCGCTAGGCAAAATAAATCAAGCCTTACCTCGGGTGTCAGCGCCCCATGAGCCTCACATGGAAGATTTTTGGGTAGATTTCCAGGATGACTTTGAGGTTCGGAGTCAGCATTATGAGAGAATGACAAAAGGTATGATGAAACACATGGGTCTCCAGACCTTTCCAAAGGATTTCTCAGATAGCAGGCCCTTGGAGGACCCATAATGTCCCAGAGGAGAATGTCTTGGAAGAGAATGCCGAAAGAATTCAGCAGTAGCAGGATGTGGGGGAGAACCCCAAAAATGTGGATACACACACCATAGGTGTTGGGGAAGATGGGAACCCCAAAACAACAAATGTAAATACCACTAAGGTGGGAGAAGCGGTAAACCTTGGGGATAAAGAAAAAGAGTGCATAGTGACCACAAATGTCGATGAAGCATAGAAAGCCCCCAAAAAGGACCCAAGTATCCACATCCTAGCAATGAGACCGCAAGCTCTGCCATAATGGCTGGTGGATTCAAGGAAGAGAAAGGCCTCGACAGGAGTGAGAGCCCCTCTCTTTGGCTGAGATGATGGTCAAAATTCAAGAGGCCCATAAGCCTAAGAAGGCCTGGACCCTCCATACCATTCAGACTGGTCAAGGAGGAAATATCATCATGGTAGTAGCGACACCTCGCCTAGATAAAGAAGAGTTAGTAGTAGGAGCTAAAAAGTACACCATCATAGAATTCCCTCTAGGGAGGAGAGATAAACATGGGTAACTTGACCTGCTAAGAGAAACTAGACGAGCAATTGAGGCCCAATATGAAAAGAAAGCGTACAAGTTGAAGGAGGAAAAAGAAACAAATGATAATCTCCTTGGGCTTCTTACAGAGCTGACACAACCATTGGTTGTGATTCCTTTGAAGGCCTACACATATAGAACACCACTCCCATAGGGTGATATTGATGCGCTAAGGACAATGAAGAAGAAGGCGCAGGTTGTGGATTATTGGGTAACTGAGTAGGAAGGAGTTGTAAGGCATTTCCTGACAGCTACACTTCCAGACCTACACCAGGCCAGTAACATCTTAGGCTAGGTAAACGATGCCATTTCTCAGTGGGAAGGGGAGTTAGAAAAGTATGAATAATGGAAGAGTGAGTTAGAAGAGATAATGGATTTTGGGGAAGATGTTGTCACAGAGATAGGTATTTTGGGAGATGATCTTTTTGGGTTCCTCTGGGCCCAACACTCCAGACTTGGTCTTAAAATTTAGAAAAGAAAGAAACTAGTAGAATCCCTAAAGGATAAAGTCCCAATGATTCAAAGTTCATTAAACTTATATGCGACATTCATCACAAGGGTTTCGGTGGTCGATCCCTTTAGCACCGAGACATGTGCTCTGGTGGATTTTGTTCTGAGTATATTTTAATGAAATAATGGCAGCACAGTTCCGGTCCTCTATATATTTTGATGGAGAAAAAATGTCACATCTCACCCATATGTTGCTCTAGGGGCATGACACCAAAAAGGTGGTTGTAGAGTTTAAGGAGGGTGCCCGAGATGTGGGTGACCAGTTGGAGGCTGCCAAAGACTGTCGGGAATGTATTAAAGAGATAAATGAGGAGGGAATTCTCTAGATTTTGGAGACATTCCAAAAATGTAAATAACAATAAAGTCTTCTGGTCTCCAGATATTTCCACCAACAGGGAAAAGTTTTGAAGATATGTTATTCTTTGAGCGTAAGCTCACGAACTCCAGAATTCTAGGTCCTAGTTTTGTATTATTTTGCAGCAATCTGCATCAAGGTTCTCCAGAGCTGACTGATTTCTGTCAACAATCAATAATGGTCAAAATGCAGGTGATCTAGATAATGACAGGTCAAGCATATGGGATGGTTCTGACAGATGTCTTCTTATTCCCCCAAGGCGCCGCTCCTGCATTTACTACCTGGTGCACCTTGAAGACAGGGAGCTGCAATCAGCATTAATGAGGCATATGGCCTAAGTTACCAGGATAAGCAAGTTTCTTCTAAAAGTACCATGGCCCTCTTTGCTAGGTTGAATCTTCTAGATTTCTCCCCTTTCTTCTTCTTCTGTCTTGTCAGAACTTTGTACATCCCGAGATGATTATAAGTGGTGCAGGTAGTACCGGCCATGGATATTGTATTTTATTTAGTAAGTGTACATGTAGATTAGGTCAAGTTTGTGTTTAAATAATAAGACTGATGTCTTAACAAGGGTCAGCGAAATTGAGGATTTCTCTTTCCAGTAGTAATAGCAAATAGCATTTTCATGTTTATTGTAGTTAGAAGTTTACTTTTAGTCTGTTCTCTGTAGCTTAATGCTCCCTTGGAGCCATGAATGTACTCACCAGTGATGTTGGAATCATTTCAAGTTAATGAAAGAAAGAAGAACAACTTGTGGCCCTGTGTTTTTTGTTATTCTGATCTACAAAGTTAATGCACATCTTTTGTGTTGTATGTCTTCTTATGTCCTTCGATCTTGTGTTTTTTATTTAGTTAAATGTTCTTATCTCCCTTTGCTATTGAATGCATATGATTCATTGATTCCTTGTGTATCCAGTATTTAGCTTTGTTTTCCTTCATTGGAGCATTGTCGATGTTTGAATATGTATTGCATGACTATAAGTAGAAATATACTAACTCTGATCTAGATTTTTTGATTTCTTTAGTAAATCTAAGATGCTTGCAAGAAACCGCACCCCCTTTTGAAATCCCCAGAAATGATGATTAAAAACTAGCTATCCCCTCAAACAACAGTCACCTGCCCAACTTAGCTCCCCTGCACCGTCGAGATCTGACCACCAGGTGCTTGGAGGCTAGGAGAATTCATTCTTTGGAAAACCTCTATAGATGAAGTTGGCCGGTACTCCGGTACCTGGTGAAAACTTATCCCGTGTTGGAAAAATTGGTCATAAAGTCGCATCAACATAAACTGGTTCTAGAAGGAGGGCATGAGCTCATCTCCCCTAGAAGATTTCAATTTCACACCGCTTGAGGACTCCCCAAGCAGTAGTTTAGGAACCAATATTTTCATGGGATAGGGTCATTTTCATCTCTACACTTTGAAAGAATCCTCCGATCGACCCTTGATCTTGGAGATTTTGTAGAACTCGGACCTCTTGTCCAAGGAAAAAAGACCCACCAAATGAGATAGCCGTTGAATATTCTCTAGGATCTACTGTGTATCTACCACACACCACAATTACCAGATCCCTCAGATAATCTCAGGGACTCACGTTCACCAAAGCCAAAACCAAACAGTCGCGATGGCTATCTACTTCAACAATACTAGGTCCCCAATGGGGAAGTTCCTCGGCACTACTAATGATCTTCCTCCACACCTGGAGAATTTTTTCCCCAAATATGAGCATTTAGGTGCCCAAACTGTAGAATAACACCTTCAAGACTACAAAGATGCCTTGAATAGACACCATATACAACATCAAGATGTTGTAACCCAGATGTTCCCATTGTCCCTAGGATAGAATGAGTTGAACTAGTATTTAAACTTGCCTGCCAACTCCATCAATAGTTGGTGGGATATAGAAGATGCCTTTCTGGCACCCTTCCACATTCCCATGGACCCAGCTTGGTCCCACAGCCAGTTCATTTCCATTAGAAAGGAAAAAAATGAGCCTCTCACTACCTTCAATCATCGGTTCCAACAGGATTTGAAGCGATGCACGGGCCCTTTTATCCTATCCACCAATGTGACTATCTAGATGTACCTCAACTCTATGGACCCCTTTGTTGCTACTCTCCTTTGGAAAACTACCGTCGCTAATGACCGGGATACCCTGGCAAAAGTTTACAACTTAGCACTGGAGTTGTCCTACGGCTTGAGCGAGGCCCCCAGCAGGATTGGACAAAGCGTACCCTTCAACATGTTGCCTGGACAAACTCCTTACGCTAGAGGATACAATCCCAATTTGTTGATGGGTTCCCCAATGATGGCCATGGGCCCACCACCGATAGACCAATAGCCTTGGTACATTTACCCATCTCAAACCCAGAAAACCTCGAGTCTGGAATATATTCCGTGGAATCAACCATAGCAGATGCAGCAACCTTTGACACAATCCCCTGGAGTACCTTTCTTCCAGTCATCCGCGGCCCCAATTCCTAGAGAGGGAATGTTTTCTCAGGTCAATAGAATTCCAATTCTGGAGGTCGAAGCTACAATAATGGGCCTAGGCCCAGCCAACAGCAATGGAGCAATAACACAAATACCAGAGGTCCTCCTCAAAATCAAACTACCATGCAGGGTGGTGCTGGATCTAGTCATTCCACGTAGCTTGCAAAATTTTACCCCCTGACCATGTGGTGTAGATTTCATGATACTGGCTCGCATTCTAAGGTGAATTTCACCACACTAGAGAAGATCATCCAGATCTCCCAGTCAGATAGACAATAGCCTAATGATCCAACTCCCTCAGAATCCTCCCTAGCAGAACCCCCTCACACTACTTTTACGTGTGAGATTTTCTTCTTTGGGATAAATGAAGAGGAAAAAGAAGAACCTGATTTATAGGGGTCCTTTGACAAATCCATTCCGACCTTTGAGGCTAATGCCTTCACCAACCCACGGACTCCATATTACACTCAGAGTCAATCTATAAAAGGGTCATCCTACATGATAATGCCTCCAAAGAACACCCCCCAGGACTCTAACACAAATGATCATTCCCTCCCACCAAAAGGACTTGGCCCTAGCCATGCCAGGGATCTAACCGAGGGGAGCCAACTTTACCCAAAGGGGTGGTTTGATATCACCAAGGTGTTGGAAAACACCACTACCTCCATGACATTGATGGAGGTTTTACATAATTGTCCCGAGAAAAAGAAATCCATCCTATAACTCTTAGGGAACTTGGAAGTCATTAGTCACCCGCCAAAGACTGTCACTTTCTTTGATGCAACGTCGACAGTTTTCTAGGGAAATACAAAAGATCTTCCCTTCTTTCTAGGCCTAAGCATCCAAAGGAAAAACTTATACAATTGCCTGGTGGATTCTGGTGCTTTGGGTAACATTATGCCCTTGTCCATATGCTAGAAGCTCGGACTCACTCCCATACCCTCCAAAGGCGTAGTATTCCAATTGGAAAAAATTGATGTAAAGATGGTTCGTGAGCTAAAGAACATCCAGCTTCAGCTCATCCAGGTTCCTTGGGTATCCAGCATCATCGACATCCAAGTGGTTGACATCCCCGAAACCTATGGGATGTTATTGAGTCAAAATTGGTCAAAGGCCCTCAATGAGTATTTCTCGACAAACTTATCCCACTTGTGGCTTCCCTGGAAAGGGAAATCAAGTCAGATCTAGGTAGAAAGTGAGCCTAGAATGAAACAAGCCCTTACCAAAGTTGGGAATTTGAATGAAATCTTTTTCTCTAAATCCTCACTCGGGGTATATCGACCATGGGAAATCCTGACCTATAACTTCATCCCCGACAGTACCTTCCCCGGAGAGGATCCCATAATCACTCAGATGATTCAAGATCTAGATGCAAAGATGAAATGTGAGGTAGACTTACAAGGTAGCAGGGTGACTCTGACCACCCTCTTGTTTGGCACTTGGTGTCAGGTACATTACCAAAAACACTCTAAATTGGAGTGTGAGCCATGTATTGTCACCGCTACCCATTACATCACCAATCTCCAAGAGAAGGAATGAAAATCAGGGTTCCCTGGACCAAGCAATCTACCTAGTGGTACACTTAAAGTGTCACTCATCTAGGAACCTGAACCAGAGGATTCTCTGGAGGAAATTCCCACCTACACACCATCCAAGCTAGAGGAATCACCTGATAAACCTCCCAACCTTGAACCCAATCAAAAGGCTACTTCACTTCTTCAGCCCCATAAAACTAACAATGATCTATGGATCCTGAAGTTTGATGGCTCTCAATCCAAACAAGGCTATGGGGCTGGAGTGGAATTAATCAACTCGCAAGGGAAATCCTTCCTTGCATCCTATAGATTGTAGTTTTCCTGCACCAATAATGTCACATAGTACAAGGCTTTAGTCCTCGGACTCCTGTTCACTTTGAGAAAAGGGATCACCCACCTCCGAGAAATGGGTGATTCAAAGCTAATTGTAAATAAGGTCTGGAGCCAATACACATGTCATCATAAAAATTTGGCCACATATAGGAACCGGGTATGGAGCCTAATCGAGGATTTTGATGCTTTTGGCATCGAACTTATCCCCTAAAAATGTAATTATGTTCTGGATGCCCTAATTTTTTATGCTAGTACCCTTGAGCTAATGGTTGGTTCCCTGCACTAGAGATTTTCTGTTGAAATGGTCCCCACCCCATCCATCTTGGACAATATAAAACACTTTCAGGTTTTTGAAGATGACCAACACATTTTGGCCTTCATGGAAAATGTTGGCATCTTTGAAGATGAGATCATGGAAGAAATCGATCATGATGATACCATGCAAGGGGAAGGAGATGATGGGTTCATTGACCTACCTACCAACACCATTCCTAAGGGGATGGTCTCTCTAGAATCAATCTTTTATTCGGACCCCCGGGGTCGAGATAAGATATAATCCTCCTCCGAAGGAGGAAAATATGAAAAGTTTAACATCGGTAAAGCCGATGAAGAAAAGTTTGTCCATATTGGTACCTCATTCTCCCTAGAGGAGAAGGAGAATATTCTTGTTGTTCTCCAAGAATATATTGATGTTATCACTTTGGGGTATGAAGATCTCAAAACTTACAATACATCTATCATGGCGCACAACATCCCCTTAAAACCAGACGCCAAACCTTTCTAGTAGAAATAGAGGCCGGTAAACCCTTTGATAAAACCCTTGATCCACCCCAAGAGGTTTATAAATTAATGTCATCTTGGATCATCTTTCCTATCTAGCATACTACATGGGTTGCCAAGCTTGTCCCCGTACGCAAAAGAGTGGTGAGATTTTCCTGTGTGGATTTTTTCAACCTGAACAAAGCCTCCAAGAAGGATAATCACCCTCTCCCTTCACTGGATGAGGTGTTACAAATTGTAAATGGTTCATAAATGATGTCCTTTCTAGATGGGTACTCCAGGTATAACCAAGTCATGGTTGAATTTGAAGATATGATTAAAATGGCTTTCACCACCAAATGGGGGATGTTTGCATACCAAAGAATGCCTTTCAGCCTAATTAACGTTGGGCCACATTTCAAAAGGCCATGGACATTGCATTCAAAGGTTTGGTTAATAAATCCATAAGCATCTACATGGATAATTTAATAGTCTTTCCCCAGGATAGGCATGATCATCCCGCCCACCTCGCTCAGATCTGTGAGAGATGTCACCGGTACGGTATTTTTCTTAACCCCAAGAAGTGTATATTCAGTGTCACTGAAGGGAAATTTCTCAAGCATATAGTCTCTAAGAAAGGGATATCCATTGACCTTGAGAGAGTAGAAGCATTTCTAAATTTACAAATGCCCGACGATAAGAAGGAAATGAGGTCTTTCTTCGGGAGGATAAACTTCGTCCGGCGGTTCATTATCAGATTCACCGAGATTGTCGGACCACTCAACGATATGATGAATAAAGATACTAAGATTGAGTGGATTTTCGAAGAGAAGTGAGTGTTTTCCCAAATCAAGAAGACTATAGTGGAGGCCCCGGTATTGGCAAGTTTGGACTATTCCCTCCCATTCCACATTTATTCCTTCGCTTCACTAAGCTCTATCACCGCAGTTTTAACCAAGAAAGTTGAGGGAGAGGAATGACCTATTTATTTCATGAGCTCCCCCTTTAATAATGCCAAATTTTGGTACACACCATTGGAAAAGTATCCCTTTGCTTTAGTTTGGGCCATGAAGAAATTTCGGCACTACATTCTCTAGAGCAAAGTGCATGCCATTATCCCAGACCAGGCTGTCAAGTCTTTATTGCTATAGAGTGAACTGGGTGAACTCCAGAGGAAATGGATGGCCAACCTCTAGGAATATGATCTTGAAATGAAACTGATGAAAATATTTTAAGGCCAAGGACTATGTAAAGCAGTGGCAAAGGCCACTCCAAACATCGAATGCTAGACTTACACTATGGAGTCCATCACTCAACATCCATGGTATATCGATCTGGTGTACCTATTACTCAATAGCCAATGCCCAAAGGGGATCCCTCCTAACAAAAATCATGCCTTGCGACTGAAAAACACCCACTTCATGATAAAAAATGGGACACTTTTTTTGTAGGAATTTTGAGGGGATTTATCTCTGGTGCGTAGACAGGGACCAAGCTGCCAAGATGATAGAGGAATTCCATGGGTAGTAAAGAATTGGGCATGGCTCAACTGATGCCACCACCCATTAGATTCTCTGGGCTGGGTATTATTGGACCTTTATCTCCAAAGATGTTCATGCTTATTTAAGGAAGTGCCATACCTGTCAAACTGCCACTTCTCCTAAACGTAACCCGATAATGCCTTTGCAGCTGGTCTTTTAAGTTTGACCCTTCAACCAATGGGTGTTCAACTTTATTAGGGAGATAAATCCCAACTCATTTGCTAACCACTAGTACATTCTAACTGCTGTCGATTACAATACCTGGTGGTCTGAGGCAATCCCATGCAAAAATAAAATTGCGGATGTAGTCATCAATTTCTTGGAAGAGAACATCATCACAAGATTTAGAATGGCTTTTGCTATCATATGTTACAATGGTCTGGCGTTTTCTTTAGCACAAATTTAAGAATGGACCTATCATAGGAAAATCATTTTAAAATTTCTACCAACAATTGTCCTTAGAGTAACGGCGTCGCCGAATCCACCAATAAAAACCTTCTGCAAGTAGTCAAACATTTGCTAGAGAAGAATCCCCAGGACTGGCACTAGAAACTCAAGTTTGCCTTTTAGGCAGATCACATCAGAATTAAAGTAACCCTAGGAACTTCTCCATTTCACCTATTTTATGGCCAGACTGGTGTATTCCCAATAAACTTACAAATCCCTGTCTTGCAGTTCATGCAGGAATTCCACACCTGGGATAACATTTTGGAGGTTCGTCTCTTGAACCTGGTGAAAATGGAAGAACAAAGAGATGTGGCACTTGAGCATTTTGTGCGTCACCAAGCAATTGTAAACTGCTGGTTCGACAGAATACAAAGCCTTTAAGATTTCTGACCTAGTCGTCTTGTGGGACAAAGCCCGGGAGAAGAAGGGAAAGCATACTAAATTTCAAAGGCTCTGGCTTGGACCCTATTTAATCTCGGAGATCTACATGTCCAACACTTATCACCTTAGAGCCATGACTACATAAGTCATTCCACTGCTCGGCAATGGAAAGTTTCTCAAACATTATTTTGAGTGAAGACGGGAGGTAATTTTCCCCGAAGTTGTGTCATATATATATATTCCTTCCTGTAAATTTTCCCGATACTCCATGGGAGTGTTTTGTCCTTGTAGATATTTGGCAACCCTCTGGGGCCATTTTCCTTTCTCTGTTTTGTTTTCTATCTTTGGTTTCTTTTTCTCTTTGTGTGTCTTTCTTTTTCAGGTTCCCGACTTTTTTCTCGCTTCTTGTTGACCAGTATGCTTTGCATGACATCTAATCCCTGGAATGGTGCCTTACATATTTTGGTCAATCTAAAATCTGTTGTTAGCATGGTGAGGATTTTTACGCACTCTAGATTTATTTTATACGCATGGTAAAAGGTTATCGGAAATCTTCATCAGATTCACATCTCAAAATTCTTGACATTAGTTAACAGAAAATCATAAAGAGAAAGTAATCGTATGATCCTTGAGGGCAGAGCAGTTGCACTGGTTACTGGCCATATCTAAAAAATCAAAATAATATTCTAGGCCCAAAACATCTCTCCCATTCAGAAAATCAAATGGATGGCAAGGTGAAAGAAGATTGAAGGATTGAATCACGGTGAGTTATATTTTCTCAAACACCCCGCGCCTTGTAGGTGAAATGCTTCAGGTAACGATGAGACCCAATTTTGATAACCGGCGATTCTGTGGTTCACAAATATACTAAGGCATTTGTCCTAGTGAGTTTATATTTGTTATGCCCTACATACCCCTCCCTACATTTTTTGGGAAAAATGTTGGGTCCCCCTTTTTCACTTTGGTTCTTCCTTTATTTCTTTTCGACCTTCTTTTTCTTTCTCTAACCTTTGCCTCCATGTGGCCATTGTTGTCACTTCCTTTTGGTTTTTGCACTCTAGGACCCTGTCCTGGAGTGTTTTGTTCCTTTGTATCAGCCAAATTCTAGACCCCGGGATTCTTGTGCCATTACTTCCTCTTTAGTTGGAGGGTGTGGTCACACGGGATCCCTGGGCCCAGAGTCTGGAGGGTTTCCTTTTTCTTGGGATTTTCAAAAGGGAATGGTGCATTTTTATCCAAGGGATATAAATTAAGATTTGCCTATCATTGTTACACTTACCACAAACAATTTACCCTTGGAGTGAATTAAGAGTGAATTGCGTGATTTCCCAGCAAGCTAAGTGTGATTTTCTTTGAGTGATTAACAGTGATTTGGAGTTTGGAATTGTGTATGATCAAGATATCTTCTAGCATTCTTGGTGAGTTCATGGATTTCCAAGAGTTGTTTGTTTGCAGAGCACCTCCTATGCCCTTCCTTCCACATCTCTATTTTTTGGGTAGGTCCTTCTGGCCCTTCTCTTTCCTTTTTGGTTTCCACTTTGTTCCTTTGTTTTCTTAGTGTTCTTATCTTCGTCATCACCTCCCGTCTATGGAATGTCTCTACAAGAGGGTTTTTCTCTCTCTGTGCATTTGTGTATAGTGCAAAATAGTGTAAATTTTTGTAATTCTTTGTAAATTTATAGGTAGTGGCTTGTAGGTTGGTTGTAAATTTGTTAGCGTCTATGTAAATGTCAATTCTTCGGCCTCTTGTTAATAGTGTTCATAGCATGTTGTCATGTGTGGTTGTTTGTAAATTCATGTACATGGTCTGAGGATCCCTTCGAGTCCTACCTATCCCGCGGTGAGTTCACTGCGCCCTCTGCATCGTTTGAACAAATTTGAGCTTGCATGCCTTGTGTTCGTTGGACCCAATCTCGTCACTTTGCATGTTCAAGTTGTGGTCTTTCTCTCTCCCCCATCACTTCAGCATTAATGGTGGTATTAATTCCCCACATGTGAGCATTTAAAACCATCCCAAGTGGCATTTACTCCATTCATGTTTAGACAATCGTCACAATAAATGTCATTACTTTGTTCATTGTATGACCACGTGATAGCCCACATCAGCCCAGTACAGTGAATTTCCTAATCATTTCAATAACGGTCAGTTTCTCTGGGTTCCATGTAATCCCACAACCTGCATCTCATTTTTGCATGAACCAGAATCCCCAGGACCCCTGGGTATTGATCAAATTTGAAGTAATTTATTTCGTTTATTGCATTTCTGGAATTTGATAAACTAACATATTCTCGAGGATAGGTGCGAAATGGTGATGAAATCTCCAAAACCGCAGAATTTATTATATTTGACAGTTTGTATTAACGGTTGTCCGGTCTTGCAGGCTATAAGAAATATGTCTGAAGTATCTTCCCCTCCTGGAAGTCCAGAACTCCCATCGACCTCAACAAGGATGGCCACCAAGACAAGGGCTGAGAAGGCATTAGAGAAACTCCCACTCACCTTAAAGTATCTGAGGGATGGTGTCATCATGGGATCCAAGGTGGATTCCAAATTACAACTAATCACCGACACAGAGGTTAGACTGCAGGCCAAATTGTAGGGCTTGGTAAGGATAATGTTCAATCAACACTCTACTAGTGATAGTATGGAAAAGAATGTGGCCGCCTCTAGCATAATCAAATTTGCCTACTTCCCTTGCTCTGTGCAGTCCCCAGAGCTTATTCTCACCCTTGTAGAACATTACAACACAACCATCAGGGTTGTTATACTTGTTGCTTCCCTTCTTATCGGCTACCCAATGCCCCTAGTGTCCCTTGATGCTTCCACTTTTTCTTCGGGACTGGGAATCCCTAAGTTTGTCAATTCTATCATTATCTCCTAGGTCGCATCATTGCAAGAAGTCAAAAATGTCCAACAGGCTACCTGACAACACCTTAATACCCACTGGCTGAAGACTCCAAAGAAGGATTACAATAAAATGAAGTTGGAGATCCCCCACATAGACCTCAAAGAATGCATACAAGCAGGGATCATCTTCCTATGTTAGGTCTTCAGGGAACCACATGCTTGAGACTTTTTAGCCTGGATGTACTAATTTTTGTACAGCATCACCACCAATGAGCAAATTTTGATTAGGAAACCATTATTGCCAATCATGTGGACTTCCAGCTGAACAAGGTCAGTGAGACATCTAAGTTCCACATGACTTCTTATGTTCTATGGGTACAAGCACAACAGAGACCCAAAATCTGGGGTTTACTTACAGTGGGCATCCTTGGGACAGGGCCCGACCAGAGTGCTCCTTGGGATGATTTTCCCCATATTCAATGGGAAGCCAACTTCCCCAATTTTTGTTGGGTACACGATACCTTCATTTACTACAACATTATGATACCCACTCGGGATGTCGGTTAGTATTTATCAAAGGAGTCCATGGCCTTGGTAAGTTCCTACGGCCATTATTTCATTCAATTCCAACATCACTCATACATTCGGGTGAATAGGTTCTCCGCAAAGACCTACCTATTTCTCAAACACTGTAGGGATAGGATTATTTTAATGAAATACTATAGAAAGATCCTAGAGGTCCATACTTATTATGGCCTCAAGAAGGTTACCACCATTTCCTTCCTGATCACTTATGGGAATTACACTTGCAGCATTGCAATGGCCAAAGAGGCCGACAATGAATTGAAAAGTTTGGGGCTAGTAGAGTTCTACCTGGCGGGAAGCAATTTTGATCTGTTAAGCAAAATAAATCAAGCCTTACCTCAGGTGTTAGCGCCCCATGAGCCTCACATGGAAGATTTTTGGGTAGATTGTCAGGACAACTTCGAGGTCCAAAGTTGGCATTATGAGAGAATGACAAAAGGTATGATGAAGTGCATGGGTCTTCAAACCTTTCCAAAGGATTTCTCAAATAGCGGGCCCTTGGAGGACCCAAAATATAAATCTAAAGGGATTGATAAGATGGCTCTCCATCCAGTGGATTGGGGCACCATAGAAATTTTGACGATAGAGGATATCACTAAGGATATATTGAAGTGCAATCATGAATATTTTTCATGGGTATGTAAAAAGAGCACCTGCCAAGATGGTCCAATTTTGCAGGGGTCCGCTTCTAGCTCTAGAACGTTAGGATAGAGAAGAGACAAAGGGAAAATGAAAGATAGCACCCTGACCCCGGTCCCATCCTTGGTTCCATCCCCTTTTATGTAACAACTTAATTCCCAGCTTGAGTCATCTCGATAGTTGAGTGAAATAATCAGTGCTAGACTTTCCCTTGGTCTCACAGTTGCTCCGGTGGGAGCTGCCCTTCCTTTAGGCTCCCCTTCACTCGCAATGCTCATGAGCTAGGTAGTAGAGATGGAGGATGAGGGTGCGGCTATTTTGGATTTCAGGGCCTCGTTACAAATGAGGAGAAGGAAACAAAGAACATATAATCCTCCACCAAGAACAGATGCAAGCCCCGGACCCTCAGAAAATATTCTTGTGGAGCTCATCCCTTCCTCCCTTGAAACAAAAATCCCTTCAAATGCCTCCTCTCCCCATGATAATTTTGATAACATATTTCAAACTCATGACCTGGTAAATTTGTAGGAAGGTGTGGAGAGGGTAGTGGAAGAGATCGCCACATAAGTGGTAGGGAATATCCCCAAGGAAGGGGAAAGACAAGAAAAATAAGTTGCCCTGGAAAAAGAGACCCAAGAGAAGGAACAGGAAAGAACACTAGGTGTGGTAGAAACACTGGTCATGGGGACTGAGACAGGAGAGAGGTGGGTACAAGTTGATAAACCATCTATGGCTGGGAAGCCGGACCTTTGTGAAAAACCACACCCTCAGTCGTCATGCTCCAGATGCCTCTAGACACCCTGGGTAACCCGTTACCCCAAGATACAACATTTGAAAAGATGGTCTCCGCAATGCAATAGTCAGACCCAGGTCGGACACCTTTGCCCCCTCTAGAAAATAGGCCCCCAGAGGAGAATGTCTTGGCAAAGAATGCCAAAGAAATTCAGCAGTAGCAAGATGTGGGGGAGAAGCCCAAAAATATGGATACATACGCCATAGGTGCTTGGGAAGGTGGGAACCCTGAAACTAAAAATGTAAATACCACTAAGGTGGGAGAAGAGGGAAACCCTGAGGATAAAGAAAAATATTCCATAGTGACCACTGATGTCGGGGAAGCAAAACAAGCCCCCAAAGAGGACCCAAGTATCCAATTCGTGGCAATGAGACCACCCGCGCTGCCACAATGGCTGGTGAAGTCAAGGAAGAGAAAGGCCCTGATGGTAGTGAGGGCCCCTCTCTCTTTGGCCGATATGATGGCTCAAAATCAAGAGGCCCATAATCTTATGAAGGCCTGAACCCTCCATACCATTCAAACTGGTTCGGGAGGAAATACCATCGTGGTAGTAGCAACACCTCCCCCAGATAAAGAAGAGGTAGTAGTAGGAGATGCAGAGTACACCATCATAGAAGTCCCTCTGGGGAGGAGAGATAAATAGGGGGAGTTGGAGTTTTTAAGAGAATCTAGTCGGGCAATTGAGGCTTGGTATCAAAAGCAAGCGTAGAATTTGGAGGAGGAAAAAGAAACAAATGATAATCTCCTCAGGCTTCTTACAAAGCTGACACAACCATTGGCTATGATTCCTCTAGAGGCCTCCACATCTAGAACACCACTCTCACAGGGTGATATTGATGCGCTAAGGACAATAAAGAAGGTGCAGGCTATGGATGATTGGGTAACTAAGCACATAGGAGCCGTAAGGAATTTCTGGATAGCTACACTATCGAACCTACACCAGGCCTATAACATCTTGGGCCAGGTAAATGATGTCATTTCTTAGTGGGAGGGGGAGATAGAAAAGTATGAAGAATGTAAGAGTGAGTTAGAAGAGATAATGAATTTTGGGGAAGAAGCCATCACAGAGAGGGGTATTTTAGGAGATGAGCATTTTGGGTTCCTCGGGGCCCAACACTCCAGACTTGTTCTTAAAATTCAAACAAGCAAGCAACTAGTAGCGACCCTAAAGAATAAAGTTCCAGTCATTCAAAATTCATTAAATTCATATGCGGCATTCATCACAAGCATTTCAGTGGTTGATCCCTTTAGCACCGACACATGCACTCCAGTGGATTCTATTCTGAGTAGATTTAATGAAATAATGGAGGCGCGGTTTCGGTCCTCTAGAGATTTTCATGGAGAAAAATTGTCACGTCTCACCTGTATGTTGCTCTGGGCACACCACACCATGAAGGCAGCTATAGAATTTAAGGAGGGTGCCTGAGATGTGGGCGACTAGTTGGAGGCTGCCAAAGACCATCGGGACTGTAGTAAAGATATAGACAAGGAGCGAATTAAAGAACAGTGAAGTCTTCTAGTCTCTGGATATTTCTGCTTGTAGGGAAAAATTTTGAAGATATGTTATTCTTTGAGCGTAAGCTCCTAGACTCCAAAATTCTAGGTCCATGTTTTGTGTTCTTTTGTAGCAATCTGCGTCAAGGTTCTCTAGAGCTGACTGATCGCTATCAGCAATCAATAATGGTCATAATGCAAGTGATCCATATAAAGACAAGTTAGGCATATGGGATGGTTCTGACAGACATCTTCTTATTCCCCCCAGGCACCGCTCCCACATTTACTACCTAGCATGCCTCGAATATAGGGAGCCCCAATCAGCATTAATGAGGCATATGGCCTAAGTTACTAAGATAAGAAATTTTCTTCTACAAGTACCATGGCCCTCTTCTCTAGGCCAATTCTTCTAGATTTCTCCCCTTTTTTCTTCATCTGTCTTGTCAGAACTCTGTACATCCCAAGATGATTGTAAGTGGTGCAGGTAGTACCTGAAGGCATTATGTTTTTCCATTAGTATACACAAAAAAAAACATGATCTACACGATCAGTATACTCTACACCGACAGACAGGGCACAACACTACCCGACGCCAAGGTTACCCGACAAACATTGTTCAGTTTTATTCGACGACAAAAAGGTAAATGGAACCTGACAAGTAACAATAGTGCAACCTGATGAAATAGAAAAGAGAGGAACCCGACAGACAAAGGGAACCCGATGAACAGTTCAACAAAGGAACACCGACAGACTTCAAGTTCAACCCGACAACCAAGAACCAACAATCAGTTACATCCCACAAAAAGTGGATCTGACTTTCCACGTCAGATAAATCACTAAAGTTGTATTTATAGCTTTATGATTTTCTTTTAAATCCATTATTTACGGAGGAAGCAACGTAATTAATATTATTTTAATTGGTTTTACTGATTTAAAACATGCAAACTAAAGATTAGGGTCAAGTTGTAAACCTTGGATCTAAAAGTTAACATTGTAATGCGTGATTCTAGAATAAGTCAAAGAATTGTATAAATAGATGTTCAATCTATTGTAAATAGTATTTTTTCAATGAATATTGTAGCCACAGAGAGCATCTATAGACTAGACAAGAGAATTTATGCAGAAGGATAGAAAAGAATCAAATTAGTTTCAAGAACAAGAATATAGGCTATCGATGAGTAGAGAAAAGGTATTCATCAATCATTTAAGGTGATATTTGTATTTTGAGAGCTTTAATGGATCTGTAATTAGAAATTGTAGATTGCATATAGTTAGATCAACATTTGTACTCATTCTAACAAGTGTAGTACGCATAAGAAATCCTTTCAAGAAAGGTGGGCTTAACCGTCCTATTGTAAATCTCATAACTGAGTGCACACTTAAATCAGTGTTGCTAAAGCTCTTAACATAGTAGATCTTAATGGGTCTCCACCTTAATACTCCTAAAAGGGTATATCATTAGAAGTGATCAAATTGTAAGCCTTAATCAGTTCCCTTCCATTCTATAGATAGTGAAGTTTTGCAGGTGCCATCCCCACCATAGTTTTTACTTCCTAACAAGAGTTTTCTGCGATACCATATCTTGTGTTATGTGTTTATCATTTTCATGAATGTTTCTATGAATTTTATGGTCAATAATACAGTAATGAATGATTACTAATGATGAATTTTGAAAGGTGTTAAAAGTTTTAGAGGTACTAATTCACCCCTCCCCTCTCAATACTACTTCCCATTAATTCCAACAGTTGGTATTAGAGCTAAGTCTCTTCTTGAAAAGATTAAAGGCTTTAGAGAAAAGATCATACAATGGAGAAGTACAAACTTGATAAGATTATTGAGAATAAAAATCTTGAGATATAGATGTTCTATGAAAATTATAAAGAAGCTAGAATCAAGATGAGAGAGCTGCTGAATGAGAGGAAAGGTATGGCTACCTAAAACAATGAAAAATATTATCAAGAAGAAGAGATTCCAGATTTCTTTGAATCTTCAGGATCAAATGCAAGTAATACATCAGATACATCAGAAGAAAACATCACAAATATAAAGGAGATCAATCAACATCTAACAGAGAAAATAAATATGATGTGAATCAGTCAAGAGAGCCAGATGGTAAGAATGATTTATGTAATGAGTTTTGTTAGACAAGCTAAAACAGAAAGAACACTTGCTATTGATGACAGAAGGAAGATTACAGAAAAACTACAAGAGGAGTTAGAAATTCAAAGACATGCTGAGCATCACCATGAGATCACAAATCAGATCATTCTAATGAGTAAAGAAGCAAACAGAATGAATATAGAACTTATTGAAAGAGTGCAGGCTATCGGTGAACTAAGAGAAGAAAATGAAAAACTAAAGCATGAGGTTAGAATTCAGCAACAACATAATGAAGTTATCAGAAATGCTGAAGAAAGAAATAAAAGAATGGATTATTTTCTTGAAGGACAACAAAGAGTCAACAACAACAATGGTTTAGGCTTTACTGAAAATGGAGAATCATCAAATCAAGCCAATCCAAAGAATGTCTATGAAAATCCAAAACCAAGAAAGCTGACATGCAAGCACTATGGAAAGAAAGGGCACACACCAAATGTATGCCAAGGTAAAATGAAAGGTATTCCTAAATCTACATCTTCATTCATAGGATTTTGTTATAAATGTAACAAGAAAGGACATAAATTATATGGATGTAAGTCTAAAAAGGATCGACCAAAGAAGGAAACCTACATGGACAAATAATGTCCTACATGCAAGATGAATGGGCACATAGCTAATGAATGCTGGAAAAATAAAAGACAAGCATTAAAGCCTAAAGGTCAAGAAATTCCCTATCAACCAAAGAGAATCGGTAATCAATATGTATGGGATTACAATAGTTGGACAAACTGTACAGCATGTGGTGGATATGGTCACATTTCTGCAAACTTCATGAGAGAATGGACCAAAAGGTCTAGAGGCTGGTCAAACCCCAGAATGGCATGCTTACACTGTCACAAAGTTGGTCATCTCAAGAAAGATTGCAAAGACCAAATGACAGAGACAAGCATATATCCCAATGGAAACACCATTGAAGATATCCAAAGGGCTAGAGATAAAATGAGGAAAGCTTCAAGCAATGATGAAGCTGGACCGAGCAATGCAAATGGTGACACCCCATCTAATGGATCTGGTGACATCACCACCCCCACTTGAGATGAACAAGTAAGTATGGAACTGTACTATACCAAGTCATATTTTGCATCAGTTCCAATATACAAATTGATAGATAGTCAAAATCTACATAATAAAGATGCATTTTTTATTACTTATTCCAAATCTGAGAAAACAACCCCATCGGTATACACATACCAAAAATCATCTGTGAACATAATGGATGAGCTGTCTACACTTACCAGAAATTGTCATTCAACACAATGGTTAAGTTACCAATGTAACCCGACACCCATCGGTAAGAAA
Organism: Thuja plicata; assembly: GCA_018584345.1. Lineage (NCBI taxonomy): Eukaryota > Viridiplantae > Streptophyta > Pinopsida > Cupressales > Cupressaceae > Thuja > Thuja plicata. Next base: position 782,797 of record MU224349.1, on the reverse strand, counting down.
GCAAAGTCACAAATTTGTCACGACAGAATACCGATATCTGTCGGTAAAAGAAATATTGGTAATAGCTATCCCGAGCATCCTCAACATCACCGACGATGATTTTGAAATTCTTCCTGATGGACTCTGTCTTTATGACCCAATGAGTCATTGAAGCATTTATTGCTGACTTAGGGAAAAATCCTATAAATAGTCGATGGAAGCACTTCATTTTGCACCCGTGATTTGAAGAGAAAGCAGAGCAAAAAATAGAGTGATTAAAGAGTAGAAAGTAGAAGCATCCTCGACTCGATTCAACACACAACAACAAGGTCAATAACCATTATCATGGATTGAAGTAAGTACCGAGAGCACCAAAAGCACTTTTCCATTATTTTAAAGAAAGCCCTAAAACTTGAAAAACAATGGCAACCACCTCAAGAACCACTAAGATCAAGAACGATAAATGGAAAGTGGTTAAGTTGATTAAGAATAACACTTGTATAGAGCCCAAATACAAGATATGGCTAGAGATCACATCAAAACCTGATGAAACCAGAGTGTTTTCAAAAATTCCACCTAGGGTTTTTCTCATAGAAGACGTTAGGTCTTATATTCATTGCAAAATCACTAAGTTGGGTGATCTTGAGATGGCTGAAGCTTATAAGAATCTCTGTGATTCTGAAGGCCACCTAAAGGAAGAACAAAAACACATGGAATTCAAAGGGTTAACTAATGCCCTACATTTCCCGAGGGACTTCAAGACCGACTGGATCAGGTTGGTACTTAGCAGATTGCACGACCAAAAGTTGTGGTTGGATCAACCCAAACAAATCACCAAGGATGTCCTTCACACTATCACTAGTTATCCAATAACTGACAAGCCTAGGGCACACAAGCATCCCTCCAAGAAAGAAGTTGAAAAACTCACAAAAGCTGAATAGGACAACAAAGGTCTAAAAGTAAACACCATCACCGATGAAGAACTAAAATTTGGTGCATGTGTAATTGGGTATAAGATTTTTCAAGCAAGTAGATTGAATAACATATCTGCAATATCAGTAAGAAAATCTTACAAGATAGTGACCAAAGGAATTCAGATGGATCTGTAACACCCCAAAATTGGCACCTTATAATCCTAATCAATTTTGGTGCACTACTTCAATTTTCTCATCATCGAAGTCCTATTGTACTAGGAAAATTATTTTCCTAATTGACTTTAATTGACTAAGTCTCAAATGCAGAAAACCTAAATTTGCATAAATCTGACACTATATTTAATTCCTAAATTATCAAAGTTTATTAGCTAAAAATCCCTATGATGAATTAATTTAATTCTAAAGTCCTAAGTGCTTTTAAAATTAAATTAATTCCACCCCCTTTAGCTAATATACATCAAAAGGAATTGAATATTTATTTAATTGACTGAATGGATTATCCTCAAAAAGAATTCCATAATTCTATATGAAAGGTCACTCATGTGGCAATAATCCACTCTTTTAATTAAATAATTCCTGCTTTTTTGTCTCAATCTCAAGCCCTGAAAATGAAGAGGCAACCATTTCTTTTCAAGAAACTCTTCACCCTCTTTCCATGGCTTTTCTATATATTGGGCATATTTTTCTTCATTTGGGAGGATGAATTGGAGAGCATCAAAATTATAGTTAAATTTGTATTGGTTTTTATGCTTTTGAGTTTTATGACATAATTAGCTTTAGTTTCATTTAGATTAATGATATGTTGATTCTTAATGTAGTTCATTTACATATCTAGTATCTTAATCTCATCATCTTTCAAGCTTTCTAGTCTAATAGCATTTCAATTCTAGATTAATGGCAATTCCTTTCTAGTTTAATTGCATTTTATTTCATAGATTAATGGCAATTTTCTTATCTCTCATGCTTTAGAAATCCTCCATGTTAGCGATGGTCAAGGTTGTTGGCTCTCGTTCTGAGAGTAAATTTGACATCCCCAACTAATTATGAGGCAATAAGTCGCTTCAATCAAATTTGCAAGATGAACAATTCATGTTCCTCTTTGTGAATTGAATGATTGAGTAAGGACTATGTTGGGTTTGTTCCTGATTTATAGGTCACATTCAAGCACATAACATTTTGGCGCCCACCGTGGGGCAGAAAAAATGATTTCTGGCCTCATTCTCAAACTTTTTTGACAGTAATTTGAACTTTATCGTGTGTCCGTACAGCACTGGTATAGAATCTCACGCAACATTTCAGGTCAAACCGTGTGAAGTTTTTCTCTTTGTAGCACTCTCTCGCGTGAAGAAATAGAAAGCTTGCATGGGTCTTGCACTTTCTCGCACGCAGTGAAGTACTTGCTCGCGCTAAATTTTGCAGACAGTCATTAAATTTTTAGAATTTGCAATTTGTTGTTATCTTTTTCTGACATTTTCTCTCTGCTGTGATTTCCTGTTTCTGATTTATGCTACAGCATAACAGTGGTTTGCAGGTTTCTTGTCAAAGATCATAAACAATTTCTAACAATTTGCTTGTAGGACGATTGTCAAAGGCATAATTAAAAAAAATGTTGTGTTTGTTTACTGTTTTTCATTCACATAGTTTAAATAGGGCTTTGTTAAAATTTCGTAAGGATCCCGATAGCAAAGTAGGGGAATAGGCTCTTCATTACATGGAAGTGATGCCCATGGATGAAACTGAGACCCAAATGTTGCTATCATGATGGATACTTGGGGAAGCAAAGCAAGATAGTGAATCTTTAGCACTTCTACTTGTTAGGGGATTATGCTCTTCTCTCTTTGAGAGAATCATAAACCCAGAGGCTTGTGGATTTGGCAGAGTGAAACTATCTCGGTGATGAATATGCTTGATGTGTTTGGGTAAGGTGAAAAGGTAGAGAAGTATGCTCTTCTCTCTTTGAGAGAATCAGAAAATCAAACCCTTGAATCTAAACCAAGTCGTGTCACCTTTAGAGGGCCTGCCAGAAGTTGAACCTCTAAGAATGACCCAAGTGAGTACACACCTATCATCGGTGATTCCACCTCACTATAATAAAGTCTTCTTTTTTGAGTCTAAAGACTCCAAATCCATGGTAACTTCTATCTCATGATTTTGAATATCATCTTGAGAAAGCTTTGTTTGTCGTACTGAACGGCGCTGCTCCCCGCCTTGCTTGCAAGGGTGTATGACTTTCAAGTGTTGGTGTGGCTATGAGGCCCCAACTCTGTATCAGAGGCACTAAAGGTTATTTTGAATGGAAGCCCACTAAACACTCTCTTAGTTAGATGCCTACATGGTTCACCTCTGAAAGAAGACATAATCTGTGCACAGGGAGAGGGAAGAATATCTCCCCTAGATTCTCAACATACGTATGCACCTGGATGCTTGAAGTGGTATATGATGTTGGCCCCTGCTTTAAGGGTAACCTTTGAAAATATACACTTAGTCCTTGGAAACACCAAAAACATGAGTGCTCTTTCGAGGGTGACACTGTTGTGTGAGGTGCACACATACACATAAGACAATGGGGCATGGATTTTGTCTTCTCCACCAATTTTTTTTGTAGGGATAACTGAGTGTTTGTTTATTAGTCTTAAACTGTCCAAATCATGATCAAACAAAGACTCCCATAATTCTGCCAAGTTGCTTTGTCCTTGGTAGAACTGTTTATGACTACTGCTTGTCTCACTACTACTTGATTGAAACTTCATGTTTGTAAATGAGTTCTTGTCACCTTGAAACTGTGATTGCTGATTTGTATCATCATAAAAAAACCTTGAACCTATAAATTCTATCAGAGAACAGTCCTGACTGTGTCTTGAAATCTGGTTTTTATCTCAAAAATTGAGTCTGTTTATTGAAATTTGGAGTTTTCTCATGTGAGCTTTCAGAAACTGAGCACTTTCTCATGTAGCATAGTACTTTCTCACATGAATCTGTAGCCTGGCATCCAAAATAGTGAGTTTTTTCCCATTGACTGGTGAATTTTCTGCCTGATCTAACTTTTGTCTGGGGTCTGATTGCTTGTTTCCCTGTTGTCTGCAGTCTAAAACTGATTGTCTCAAGTTGTGAACTAACTAATTCTTACAAGCAATCACATCAAGACAATCTTATAATGTCTAAGAGCAAAGAAGAAATTTTTAGGGAAACTTTATGGAAACAACTTCAAACTTTGGAATCTGAACTCCAACGATTAAAGGGGGAAAAGGATACTTCATCCGATGAATCCTTATTAAGATCAACCTTTCCTTTGCCATTTGATCATGATTCTCACATCTCTCCACTTTCTTCCAACATGGATAAATCTTGGTATGATAACCCTAATTTTGATCAAGAACAATTTGATGATTATCCCAATTTTGATCCAGACCACTTTTATGACAATCCCAACTTTGATTAAGAGCATGTAGAGGAAGTCATGACAACATCGGATGAGATCCCTTTCAATCCGCAAAAGAAGGATATTGCAAGTCAACAAGTGTCTAATTATCCTTCAAAGAGAGTCTTTACTCCTTTGAGACAGTCTTATGAATCAGCATTGGAATAACTTCTTGAGAATGACCTCATCACATTGCCTAAAATCACGTTACTTGGATCCACATTCTTCAATAACTACTATGCATATCATCAACATAATAAGCATGAAACTTCATCTTGCATGGAGTTGAAACATAAAATCCAAGATCTCATAGATGATGGCATAATCAAAGTGGAAAATCCTAATGAATCACCTAGTGAAGATACTAATCTCAAGCATGATCAATATCAGGAACCTATGTCTAGCAATGGTTCGCATATCCCATCTACATCTTTCACCATTCCTCCATCTCCTAAAGCTTCATCATCACTGTCAAAAACTGAACCTAATGATGACTATGTTTATCCTCAAGGACTACCTCTAAAAGAGATCCAAGCTAATCCGCATATGACTGCAAGCCCTTCTCAGGCTTCAAAGATCATAGACCCCAAGCTTCCATGTTCTTCAATGCTTATCATTCCTATTCCCAATGACTATCCATCAGCATGTCAAGAATCCCATATGCAGATCAAAACTCCTACCTCATCCTTAGAAGTGGCTTCATGTCAAGAGGAGAATCCACAATGTGAGAAAATAAATATCAGTTATGATAAAGATCAAGACACCATCCATCTTAATCCAATGGTTGACCAGTGTCACATATCTCAATAATCTCATGTTAATTTTATCATCCCCTTCCATCACTTCAAAGAACATCCTCCATCTCCCAAGAAAGATCAAGATATCATTTCTACCATCTCTAATGAACATATTGAAAATCAAGAAGAAGGTACCCTTTGTATACCATCTAAAGATCCTTGTCAAGATCAGAGCATCCCTTCATCTCCATGTCATGCTCTTCCACATCTAGAAAACATTGTTCCTCCAAATCCCTTGCAGAAAAATAAACCCCCTGAAGCTTCAGTTGCTCCTATCAAAGCTACTCATGCACTTATTGAAATAAAGGTGAATTCAAAAGAGAAGAGCCTTGGTCATGTAGCTAACTCTAAATATGTTGATATCCCTTCCACACTTTATATCCCTCCATTCAAACATAAGCACCGGTCTTCTCCATCCTCTAAATCTATCCTTGGTCCTTATATCCCAAAGCTGAGACCGTCAAACCTTCCATCTATATTGGGTCCTTATGTCCCCCCATCTACCATGCCTATCAATACTAGCTTGTCATCCACTTTTCCTATCTCCTATCAAGATCAACAAATACATGCATCTTTGAAAGCTCCCTATCAACCCCTCCATATGAACCAGTCATATCGGCCCTATTCATCCACAATTCCTAAGTCTTTTGGAAGCAATTTGGATGTGCAGTGAAGAAATCAGAAATATAAGAATCCACTTACATATGAAGATCACTATGTCCCATCTAATTGACATGTGACTACAAATAAAAAGGATATATTCAAGAGACCACAAAGGTCCACTGAGCAAAGAACCAAATCAAAGAAAATATGGGTTCCTAAATCCATTATGAAAGAATTGCGTTCTAAATCATCTGATGCAAATAGAAAATCAAATGCTATATGGATTCCCAAGTCTCTTCTCAAGGACTTGGATACAAAAAGAAAAGCAAAAGTTATGTGGATTCCCAAGTCTCTCTTGAAAGAATTGCACCAAAAGGAACAATCAAAGTTGGCATCCAAGCTTCCAAAGTCTTCCACTTCATCTCCATCTAAACATCTCCCATCTTCTGACTCCATCTTGGGTCCTCGCATACCAAGATCCATATCCACTCATCCATCAACGTCTCAAACTATTCCATCCACTTTTCCTCCATTCATCCACTACCCTTCAAGGGGTGTGTCAATGTTGATCTGTCACCTACTATCCTTCCATATCTGGTCCTTACATTCCTTCTTTTTCTCTCATCCAATCCATTGCATAAAATCTTGGCTTCCATCTTCGTTATCCTCCATTTCATCACCATATCAACATCTTTGAGCATAATTTCAGTGACTTTGGCCTATTATAGCATATCTTTTAGAGGAGCACTATCCAAAGAGCAAGAAGCTTAAAGTTCCTACATAAATTCAAAAATAAAAAAAAATAAAAAAAATAAAAGGAAAAAATGAAAAATATAAAAAAGAAAAAAAGAAAAAAGAAAAAGTGCCTTGGTGAAAACCTGGTAAATAGGCGCCTTGGTAGAAAAAGTAAAGATGAATCAATCCATCCTATGGTGAAAACCACTTCTTGCGGCACCTTGGATAAGTACCATGATGAAAACCTGGCAAACAGTCGTCATGCGTAATTCCTCCTACTTGCACTCTTCACTTGGGTGTAAGTTCCTTCCATGTCATCTTCTCCCATCATATCTTACATTCAACCAACTCATGAACATCCATGTTCCTTTTTCTGATCTTGACAAGGTTGAGCCTATCTAGGAGCATCATGTATCCTAACATTCATGATCCCTTCCATCAGTCTTTTTACTTTCTCTCATGCATGCTATCCTATCGTGATCTTTCTTATCCCAAGCCTATCCTTCCTGTCTCTAAGCATTCGTGCCATAATCCAAAACATGCACTTATACCTCCATCACCCCTTATCCTAATTACGCTTTCATAGCTCTATCCTATATAATTGATCCCTTGGTCTTGATCTAAATGAAGAACGACAAAAATGGAAAATTATTTCTCATAAGTCTCTTGACATGTCCATTCTTTTGGACCACATGCTTTCATGACATTAGGTCATTATCCTATATGCTCTACAGCATCTCTCCATGAGCCTACATTTCTATATTAATTTTTTTCCCTAGCTTGGGTAATCTTGAAGAGACTGTGCTTGAGGGTCGCATTCACCCTCTTCATCCATCATTGGCTATCCATCTCATACATCAGCTTTATAATCCATCTGCAATGTCCTACACCTTGCTAGAAATTGGGTCAAACCATTGTGATCTTTCTTGAGATCGAGTAATCTTTAAAAATCTAAAAATTACAAAATTTCTATAAAATCTAAAAATTACAAAATCTCTAAAAAAACTCTAAAAAATTGTAAAAGTCCTAAAAAAAAAAAAAAATTCTTTCTTGCTTCAGTTTTCTTTCTTACTTTAGTTTGCTCATGCTTTTTCTCTCGGTCATCTTTGATATTTTTCTTGATTTCACATGGATTGAAGCTGGTCACACTCAGGGGCATCTTCCTGGTCTAAGGGGCATTGTCCCATCTTTTGGAGTCTTTCTCCTCTTTGCATCAGTCACCAGTGGTTCTCACTACGTCTGCTTGTTGATGCCTAGATCTCATCATCGATCTTTATGCCTGAGAATCTCTCTCATGTCAGTCACCAATGGTTCTCATTGAGTCTACCTACTATCACTATATTACTGAGATTTCTCCCATCAACTCACTATCTGCATGTTCGACTTCAATCCGTTCGTTACTTGGGGGCATGGTTCTCCACTTCGATCGTATCTTCAGTTTTCACTCAAGTCAGTAATCTGGTCAAAGGACAACTCTCTACTAGCACAAACTGGTGTTTCTCAACACCTTAATCAAACAATATTTTTTAACACTCTCTTTGGATACATCTATTTTTTTCAACATACATTGGATATCTCGCAACGTAAACATCTCTTGATAGCAATCAAACACAATGTACTCACAAGCACAATGGTGTTTTTCAACACCCCAAACATAGGCACATTTGTAAGCCTTGAAACATGCTGAGATATGATTGAATCTTTCTTTGTATGTTGTCTATTTTCATGAATTTCACTGATATTTTCTTTGTCTACTGCTTGTGGGTGTAGTTTCGATGATCCAGCAATGTTAAATAAACAAGGTGTATGTGATAAGAGCTTATGCATTAAGGTGGAAAAACCTCACATCCCTTGATCTTGTTTATTTGTACACCAAGGGGAGGTCGTAACTATCTCCTTGATTGTTATTTCTCTATTTGTTTACTTATGTACTCCTACTATATCAAACTAGAAACAATGTTCAGGTCATCTTGGCTCTTGTGCCCTGACGCTTACATTTGTTTCCTACATTTTATCCGATGAAAGTCATATTCATATCCTCATGGTTGTAGCAGCACTAGTAAGGATTGTATTGACTCTAATAATCCAAAATACTTCATGATGATAATTATGCGATGAGTCCAACAACCAAGTCCTAGGGTTGCATTTAGCTTAGGCTTGCATTTGCATTTTAGGCTTGCATCACTATAATTTTGGTGCTCTCTTCATTGTCTTCTCATTCTTCCAAGGTTCTCATCTTTTGTCCTAGATTCCTCTTGATTGCACATGTGTTTGATCCTTTCTCTCTATCTTCAGCTTTATTCTCAATCCATTTTTAGGATCAAAATCAAAATATGACACTCCTAAGAAGCTCAAAATCGCATTTTAAAATATTGGGACCGACGTGATCAGGCGCTTATGTAGTCAAATTTATGACGTCGCTTTCTTGTCAAGATCACCTCTTGTTATCATTTTCTTAGCTTCTACAATCTTTTCATCAAAGTCAATTCTAGTCAATTGTGATCAAACCTAATCAACAGGACCTCCTAATCACTACAAATCGATTCTGCCTTCTCTTGATCTCTCTTGGATATCTCTAGATCTTTGATCTTGCTTCTATTTGTGATTTCTCGCTCTTGATCATCATTATGATATGTCATCTTTTAATTTCACTCCTGAGGGGGCAGGATGATTGCATCATTGAGTCTTTTCGCATCATTCTTGAATCAGTCTGATCTAAATCAAAAGTCCCCATCGCTAGGGGCATCTCATCACTTGGGGCATATTCATTTTTTCATACCTTATGGTCAAAATTGGATATTCTATGATCTTGAATCTCTAGGGGCAACTTGATGTCTCGCAACTTGTCATCTATCTTTCTAGGTATCTGAGCAATCTAACTCAGATCCTCAAGGATCAAGCTTCATTCTGGAGATGATTCTTGAAAATCTCATTAGGTATTGGGGCAATCTAACCCTAACTCCTAAAATTTATGCTTCGTTCTGAAGATGGCTCTCAAAATCTCTTTAGACCGTTATCTAGGAAACCTAACCTGGATCTCGGAGGGCTAACCTTCGTATCTGGATAGTCTAATCCTGATTCTGGAGATAGTCCTAAATCTTCATCAACTATCAGTGGACATTGGGGCAATCTAACCCCGATTCCGATCTTCACTTGGATGATTCTGCTTCTCGATCTTATCGGTGTCTTGGCAACCTAACCTAGACTTCCAAAATCTTCATCTTCACATCAGACTATTCTTTGAATCAATGCATTTCTCACACATCAATTCAAAGAGGGGAAAAATGTAACACCCCAAAATTGGCACCTTATAATCCTAATCAATTTTGGTGGGCTCCTTCAATTTTCTCATCATCGAAGTCCTATTGTACTAGGCAAATTCTTTTTCCTAATTGACTTTAATTGACTAAGTCTCAAATGCAGAAAACCTAAATTTGCATAAATCTGACACTATATTTAATTCCTAAATTATCAAAGTTTATTAGCTAAAAATCCCTATGATTAATTAATTTAATTTTAAAGTCCTAAGTGCTTTTAAAATTAAATTAATTCCACCCCGTTTAGCTAATATGCATCAAAAGGAATTGAATAGTTATTTAATTGATTGAATGGATTATCCGCAAAAAGAATTCCATAATTCTATATGAAAGGTCACTCATGTGGCAATAATCCACTCTTTTAATTAAATAATTCATGCTTTTTTGTCTCAATCTCAAGCCCTGAAAATGAAGAAGAAACCATTTCTTTTCAGGAAACTCTTCACCCTCTTTCCATGGCTTTTCTATATATTGGACATCTTTTTCTTCATTTGGGAGGATGAATTGGAGAGCATCAAAATTATAGTTAAATTTGTATTTTTTTTTATGATTTTGATTTTTATGGCATAATTAGCTTTAGTTTCATTTGGATTAATGATATGTTGATTCTTAATGTAGTTCATTTACATATCTAGTATCTTAATCTCATCATCTTTCAAGATTTCTAGTCTAATAGCATTTCAATTCTAGATTAATGGCAATTCATTTCTAGTTTAATTGCATTTTCTTTTATAGATTAATGACAATTTGCTTATCTCTCATGCTTTAGAAATCCTCCATGTTAGCGATGGTCAAGGTTGTTGGCTCTCGTTCTGAGAGTAACATCGACATTCCCAACTAATTAGGAGGAAACAAGTCGCTTCAATCAAATTTGCAAGATGAACAATTCATGTTCCTCTTTGTGAATTGAATGATTGAGTAAGGAATATGTTGGGTTTGTGCCTGATTTAGAGGTCGCATTCAAGCACATAACAGGATCTGTGTGAGATCCTGTTAAAACAACTTGATGAGAACATGATCACAATCAGGTCTACAAAGACCAACACATGTAAGTTCAGCTCACTTATCATGTGTATATTTTTCTACTTTCAAGAATACTTTCCTTCAGTAGGAAAAGAAAAATGGGACACTACCAAACCGGTGACACAACAGATTAGTGAACTGATTAAGTCACTAGGGGACAATTTTAAATCTGTTATGTCTGCATACTTCCTTGAGTTCAAGGAAAAGATGATGGAAAGGACTATGATTCCTCAAAAACTTGTTGAAAATCATAAGGATGAAATATGCTTTATGGTGGATACTGATTTCACTCATATCAAACCAGTTGTACCAAGAACAGTTTGGTTAGCACCACTTGATTATGAGATCAACATAGATTAGGATACAAGTGCAATTGATGCATTAATAAATGAGCATGTTGATAGCAAAAAACCTAGGTTTGTAACCTATGAAGAGGCCAGATCAAAGATAAAATGAGGCCTAGAAATCAAAAAAACTATCAATAAGAAAGATAAGATGGTTAAGAATATCAAGAAGATTCTATCGGTCACTAAGGAGGAACAAGAACAACCCGAGGAAACTGGTGAATAGGGCACCATCAGTGAGGGACAAGAAGAATAGATATCAGATTCTAAGGAGACTGAATCTGATACACCTCCACCTCCAACAAATAAGTAGAGGAAAAGAAGTCCAACAGAAAGGTCAAGTAAGGACCTATAAGAGAAAGTAGCCAGCAAAGAAAACCAAGCAACAAACTGTGAAAACAACACCTCCAAAGAAGAGGAAAATTTTGGTTAGGACAAAGGCTGACATAGAGGATACTAAAGATGATGATACTGATGTAGTAAAGAAGAATTACAGGAATTAAATTGTTGATAAAGTTGTTGAACATATTGCTGCATCTAGCACAATGCATGACAAAAGAATCAGGCAATGGGATACACTGAAACCAGAGGACCAAAACAAAATACAAGATGCAATCATAAGGTCAATGATCAAGCAAAAATATGTACCAGTTGAATTTTTAAATCAAATACCCAATGAGCTTGGTAAAAAATTATCCCAACAATGGTCATATTCTCTACAGACCGAGAGAGAAGCAAGGGAGAGGGTACTTGTAAAACTAATGCCTCCCGAATCTAAAATTGAAGAAATCAAAGAAATATTGAAGAAGCATTCAGGTAAATTTGTAGCCAAGATAAGCGCATACAAAGTACTAGAAGACAAGTTCATAGAGCTAGACACAATGACTGAAAAAAAATGGAGACAACTCCTGGATCTACCAGCAGAGTCAACAAGTGATGAGAATCAATTACTTCTCACCAACACACCTCATAGAGAGGAGGATAAAGACAATTCAAGTCCTCAACACATTTATTTGGACAATACTGAAAGTGATAATGAGCCCATAAACTTAGACAAAGTCATGGATGATCTTGACATCCAAGATATCACCAACTATGACTCTGATAAAGATCCACAGAAGAAAGATGAAGTAATATTCATTACACTTAAGGATCAAGGACAAAAACAAGATTTGAAAACATCAAATGATAAAGATATGACTATTGTTGATGAAACATGGAAGGATACATCAGTCATGGACTTAACAGAAGTAGACCCTACAGAGAAGATAAAAAAAATATGAGGATGTCACTACTCTAAAAGATCAAACCGACGAGCAAGACACCACTCTTGACATAGCCCAAGCTACAACTCAAAGCAACATGCCTGTATTAATGAAGGCAATAAATATATTGGAAGGTAATACTGCAGAGGAAAAAAGCACACCAGAGGACAAGGGTGATGGAGAAGAAAAAGACACCACAGATAATACAGAGGATACAACTACAGAAAAAGCTACAACCAATGATCAGACAAATAAGTCTACTGATCAAAATAAAGAGGACACACAAAAGGAAGAAGAGGACACACAGACACAAAAATTTGAAGAATCAAAGCAAGATAAGAAGGAGATGAAATCATTGAGATTCCAGTTTGTGATCCAAGGACATTGGATCCAACTGAATTGACCAAATGTGCAAGTCTCTGTGAAAGAAAGGCCATTCAAGACAAACTAAAGAGAGCAAAAAAAGAGGCCAAGGTACTGGAAGTAGATGGAGGAATACTTCAACATATTGTACCTGATGTAGATATTGATCAGACCATCCCAATGCTTGATCAATTGGTGGTACTCATACATGCAATAACATATTAGAACATATATGCTGAGAAGGTCATGGAAGAGAGACTTGAACAAAAGTATTAGTTCAAGCTAGCCGAGAAGATAAGCCAGGAAGTGACATTGAAAAAAGTAAAGCTATCTGAATTGGTAAGCACACTTGGTCCAATTATCTCAGAAGCTATTACCTTGATACAAAAATTGTGTATATTATATCAACTCACTCAGGAGTATACCGACAAGATAGCACAAACTGATGTTGATCTTAAGTCAAGTGCACAAAGTCTCACAAATAATGAAGAATCAATAAAATTGCACAATGAGCAAATCAAACAGGCTCGAAAACTAAGAAACGACATACAGATTGCAGAGATGAAGTACATAGATGAGGTAAATGAGCTCCAAGCTCAACTCTTACCGATACTTTCACTCGTGCAACAACATGTGATAGAGGCAAATATATTAATTACCACTCTTGAAATGTCTATCCTAGACAACATTTATGATATGCATGCAAGGCTAGAGCTACAACACATGGCACTAGAACAACTGAAAGAAAAATGGGAGAAAATGCTTGAAGATATCAAGACAACCCATTCCCATATACTTGACACATTGTAAGTTGCACATTTTTGTCATAATTTTGGCATATTATAAGTTGTACATTTTTTTCATAAGTATCAAAGAAAGGGGGAAATTGATATGTTCACTCACCTCAGTTAAAAGGGGAAATAATATGTATAGTAAAAGAAAGGGGAAATAAAGGAGGAAACAATATGTACATACAGAGCACAAAATAGAGAATGTATAGTATACATGTGCATATACTTATACTATATCGATGCATACAGTTAGGGGGAGTCATATAATGACAAGGATATAAACATGGTGTACATAGTGAACACTTTAGTATTATGCACATATCAATTTTTGATACCAATTTCAAAGGGGGAGATTGAAGGCATTATATTTTTCCATTAGTATACACAAGGAAAAACATGATCTGCACCGTCGGTTTACTCTACATTGATAGACAGGGCACAACACTACCCGACACCAAGGTTACCTGAAAAACACTGTTCAGTGTTATCCGATGACAAAAAGGTAAATGGAACCCGACGAGTAACAACAGTGCAACCCGATGAAACAACAAAGAGAGGAACCTAATAGAGAAAGGGAACCCAATGAACAGTTCAACAAAGGGCCACTGACAGACTTCAATTTCAACCCCACAACCAAGAACTGACAGTGAGTTACATCCCTAAAAAAGTGGATCTGACTTTCCACGTCAGATAAATCACTGAAGTTGTATTTATAGCTTCTTGATTTGATTTTAAATCCATTATGTGCGGAGGAAGCAACGTAATTAATATTGTTTTAATTATTTTTACTGATTTAAAACATGCAAACTAAAGATCAAGGTCAAGTTGTAAACCTTGGATCTAAGAGTTAACATTGTAATGCGTGATTCTAGAATAGGTCAAAGAATTGTA
>MU224349.1:726623-768286 GCA_018584345.1 Thuja plicata | reverse complement strand
TGTTTTAATTATTTTTACTGATTTAAAACATGCAAACTAAAGATCAAGGTCAAGTTGTAAACCTTGGATCTAAGAGTTAACATTGTAATGCGTGATTCTAGAATAGGTCAAAGAATTGTATAAATAGATGTTCAATATATTGTGAACAGTATTTGTTCAATGAAGATTGTAGCCACAGAGAGCATCTAGAGACCAGAAAAGAGAATTCATGCAGGACATAAAAGAATCAAATCAGTTTCAAGAACAAGAACACAAGCTACCGACGAGCAGAGAAAAGGTATTCATCAATCACTTAAGGTGATATTTGTATTTTGAGAGCTTTAATGGATCTGTAATCAGCAATTGTAGATTGCATATAGTTAGGTCAACATTTGTACTCATTCTAACAAGTGTATTATGCATAAGAAATCCTTTCAAGAAAGGTGGGCTTAACCGTCCTATTGTAAATCTCATAACTGAGTGCACACTTAAATCAGTGTTGCTAAATCTCTTAACAGAGTAGATCTTAACAGGTCTCCACCTTAATACTCCTAACAGGGTAGATCATCAAAAGTGATCAAATTGTAAGCCTTAACCAACTCCCTTCCATTCTGCAGATAGTGAAGTTTTGTGGGTGTCATCCCCACCGTAGTTTTTACTTCCTAAAAGGAGTTTTCTGCGATACCATATCTTGTGTTATGTGTTTATCATTACTATGAATGTTGCAAACTATTAAAGATTATGAATGAAAAATACATGCATAAGAATGAACAATAGTAGTGGTTGGTAATACAGTAATGAATGATTACTAATGATGAATTGTGAAAGGTGCTAAAAGTTTTAGAGGTACCGATTCACCCCTCCCCTCTCAGTACTACTTCCCATTAATTCCAATAGTACCAGCCATGGATATTGTATTTTATTTAGCAAGTGTACAGGTAGATTAGGTCAAGTTTGTTTATAAATTATAAGAGCGATGCCTTAACAAGGGTCGGCGGAATTGAGGATTTCTCTGTCTAGTAGTAATAGAAAATAGAATTTTCAGGTTTATTACAGTTAGAATTTTACATTCAGTCTGTTCTTTGTAGCTTAATGCTCCCTTGGAACCATTAATGTACTCGCCAGTGATGCTGGAATTGTTTCAAGTTAATGAAAGAAGGAAGAAAAACTTATGGCCCTATGTTGTTTGTTGTTCTGATCTTCGAAGTTAATGAACATCTTTTGTGTTGTATGTCTTTTTATGTCCTTCGCTCCAGTGTTTTGAATTTAGTTAAATGATCCTATCTCCCTTTTCTATTGAATGCATATGAATCGCTGATTCCTTGTGTATCCAGTATTTAGATTTTTTTTCCTACATTGGAGCATTGTCAATGTTTGAATATGTATTGCATGACTATAAGTAGAAATATACTCTAAATCTGATCTAGATTTTGTGATTTCTTTGGTAAATCTAAGATTCTTGCAGGAAACCTCACCCCCTTTTGAAATACCCAAAAGTGATGAGTAAAAACCATCTATCCCCTCAAACAACATTCACCTTCCCAACTTAGCTCCCCCACACCGTCGAGACCCGACCACCAGGTGCTTGGAGGTTAGGATAATTCATTCTCCAGCAAACCTCTACATGCAAAATTGGTCGATACTCTGGTACCCGGTGACAACTTATCCCCTGTTGGCAGAACCGGTCATAAAGTCTCATCAACAACATGTTTTCTTTACACCTTCCAATTTACCAATAGAAAACTTGTCTTCCTTAACCAATTTTTCCTCCACCTATTATCCTCTTCACCGGTTACCTTTCTGACTTGACTTCTCCTTATCGATTGGATATTACCGTGTACCGGTTGGTATGAATTCATATACTTACACAAAAATTTCTCACCTATGTAATGGTTTTCCAGCATTGACAACCATACTCTATAAAATCATCATCAATGTCATTTATCAACATTCTGCAATCAACAAAAGTAATCTTGCTACCGACACAATTATAGTTTAAAAATATCTTGGGATCACTAATCCACCCACCCCTCTCATTTATCTGAAGCTCTTCAACAGGTAAACATTATCATCCACTCTTTTTTAGTTCAAGGTATTTACATTTTTTTTTTTTTGACATTCATTGCATTGTTTATGTTTTTACCTCTAACATGTTTTCAAGGTTTGCCTAAAAGATTGGATAGTTTGTCAATCTCTACTACCCTAATACCTCACTAATAGTCATTCAACCTAGATGAGGCTTTCAAACCTCACTAATTAAACACCATTTAGTTGTGTTTGTGTTCTTATTTTATTTGTAAATTTTTTATTGTTTTAGTTTCATCTACTCTATGATCTATAACTTAAAAGTTTTTTAATTTTACGGGTGCTTGTCTACTTAAAGTTTATATGGGTTATTTGGTTCTTCATACCTTGAAACTTTTTTTTATTTGTGGATTCTTTTGTAATTAAAATGCTTCAACATTGTGCACTAAGATGTTTGTGAGCACTACAAAAAATATGTTCATAAAAACACTAAATTATACTAGGAAATAAAATCTTCTATTCAAGCGTCATTGTCACTTACTATTTCAAAATGTGTTTAAAATTTATTTTCTTATTAGGGCTTACTCAGATGTGGTATTTTTTATTGCACATAGGTAGGGTTTAATATATATGACAAGTTTAGTTAATACATTATGGCAATATTTTCTTGACCATTATTTGATTTTTTGGTTTTTTTCTATTTGTTATAATTTTCTTTCTTTATTATAGAGCAGCATATATATCATTCATATTTTGTGATACTTAACCAAAAAATTTCTTGTGTGTGTGTGTGTGTGTGTGCGCGTGCGTGCGTGTGTGTGTGCGTGTGTGTGTGTGTGTGTGTGCGTGTGTGTGTGTGTATGTGTGTGTGTGCGCGCGCACACACACANGTGTGTGTGTGTGTGTGTGTGTGTGTGTGTGTGTGTGTGTGTGTGTGTGTGTGTGTGTGTGTGTGTGTGTGAGAGAGAGAGAGAGAGAGAGAGAGAGAGAGAGATGTGTTTAACTCTTTTTTTTTTCATTTCTTTGTTATAATTTATTCTTCATTTTGTAAATAATTTATGATAGATTTAGGTAAATGTTTTTCTTTTCATTGAATCCCTTTCTTTGAATTTTTGTTTATATGGGGGTTTTGGTACATTGTATGAGGGTTTTATTGACTACTCTTTTAACTTAATTGTAATATTTTTTTCTTCATTTAACTGATATAAATATTATTTGTTTGTTCATTATGATAGTCAAAAATCATCATTTTCAAGGATGACATGTTAAATTGTAAGTACCATCCTTATTGGTCCTTACTAGTAGGTTGGTGATCTAGATGTTTTCATTTTTTTTATTTTGATGTACATGGTGAGATGTCTGATAACATATTTGTTTTCTCCTTTTAGTTGACACACAAGCATGGTATGACCATATAGGTCCAGCCATAGGAGAAACGGTCCCTTTGATCTCAAACCAATAGATATCACAAGTCCATTATCACCCTCAACATACTGCTACATAAAAATAAAACATCATTGAGTCAGTTATATAGCTAATTATTGCATTTGAGTTGAGATCAATGGAGCTCAAGAGGAGATAGTTGGAGCTAGAGAGAAAATTGATGGTGCTAGAGAGGAGATTGATGGAGATGGATCAAATCATAACTGAGAGAGACTATGATATAGTGGATTTTTAAGAAAATAAGACATCATTGTGACAACTCATATATCATCTTCTTTTGATGGACTTATGAGCAAGGTTGAACTAGATGTGATGTGTAATTCCACTCCAACCCCATCGTAATGAGGAGGTATTATTATTTTGAGCCAATGCTTGGATACATAATCAAGCAAGTATAATTTATATTAAATTATAGTCAATTTGATTATAAATATATTTTGTATTTAAGTGGATTATTATGATGTTGGTGATGTTTTGATGTTGAGTATGCTCAGACAATAGTTATAAACTTATTGGTGCAATGATATAATATTGATGTCATTATTTGTGAAAGTAATTGAATGGGATTATGATTGTTATGCTTTAGATGATGATCAAATGGTAAAGGGATGATATTGTGACATTAAAATACATAAGAATTATTACACTGTTAAATTTCCCCTTCAATAGTTTCAATTTTTATAATTATTTATATTTTCACTTTGGTTATTTCATATGCATGAGCAGGTATGCTTGGCATTTGAAGGTTGTAGTGGGTACAAGTACTATGCATCAACTTCAGCTAACTCTACAAGTCTAAGCATGGCCATTTTCCAATAGTGCTTACACAAAGATGAAACATTGGCCAATTTCTCTTAAGCCTACCCCATTGTGTTAAGTTAAGTGTGATTTTCCTTTAATGAGGTCAGTATTGCACCCCAAATAGTGCAATTGGTAACGTCTAGTGGCCTTCACCCTATGTGGATACCTCATAAGGAGCGTCATTGTGTTAATGTTCTTTTCATGTGAATTTCATTATTAAAACGAGTTAATGGTTTAATTAGTAATTTTGTGGTTTAATGGCTATTTATGCTTAATTGTGCTTAAATGAAATATTAAATGATTTTATATGATAAAATAATATTTGAGTGAGTGTTTTTGAGTTTTGGGTTTAATTAGGGTTGAAAGGGAAGTGCTTGTGCATTTCAACTATGATTTAATATTTAATTGGATTTTATAGTGTAAATGCTTCTTTTAATAGTTGAAGAGCTAAATAAGGAGTATGTGTGCTCGATTTGTGAGGCAAGGCATAATTAGTGCAAATTATGAATTTGGGAATTAAGAAATGCTTTTTAGTTAATTAGTTATTTTGATAATTTTATTGGTTTCCAAAAAGTAAATAGTAATTTTATTTTTATAAATGGAAAATACAAGGCATTTTTGGGAGACAACCAATTTTTATAAGAGAAAACCCTCTCTGTGCTTAGTTTTTGTATTGGAAGTTTTGTTTGGATTATGGATGTATTTTTGTGAGATTGGATGCATTAGATTAGGAAATTGAAGACCTAAAATTTATCCAATGGATTTACAAATTTGTCGGGTATGTGTGGAGTTTTATGTATTTTCATTTTGAAGAAAAATGAGGTAGGGCATCACACACTCCACCATTTCTTCATCTTTTATTTTAAAATATATTGTAAATAAATTGAAGGATTAATTTAAGCATATTTTTATTTTGTATAATTTTATTTGAGTGAGTGTATATTGTAGGTTTCAAAATTGTGAAAATATGGGTTTTTAAAAGAAAATGCTGCCAAAATTTTATTGGATCACGGTAAGGTCATTTTGTATACATATTTATGGTTTTGGTTACATAAGGGCCAATGGATTTTCTTGTTTCATTTGGAGCACTCTAATTTTTCAAGAATTTGGAGGTCCATCAATGGGTGATGACCTCTTGGACTAATTTTTGTTTGAAAATGAGATTATAAAAAAAATGGAATTTAAATTTTTTGGATATCATGATATTATGTAAAATGATAGGTTAATATAATAAGGTTTCTTATTTGACATGATTTGAGTTATTTTACATATAGCTACGGTCATTTGAATTTTGGATGCCTATGTGAATAGTGAAAATTGAAATGTGAATGAGACTATGTATGTTGGATGACAGAACTTGATGTGAAGTGATAAAATATAAAAATGAATAATTTATTAGCACAATGTATTGGTTTCAATTTGATTTAGATGTTGATTCATGTCTTCTTGATTATAGTTGAATTGATGCTTTATGGTATGAGAAAACAAGATGAATGCAAAATGTGTTTAATGGAATTCAATGGTGATGGTCGTCTTGTGTTTATTCATGTGATATTATTTGAGTTGTGTTTTCATGAAGATAATGATGAGCCTTTGGTATATTTTATAGGGACAATTGTGAAGTGGCTTCTGATGCATCACAAAGCATGATTAATTACTTGGTTGGCCATTGGAAGTATTGAGAAACAAGTGGTTGAGAGCAAATGTGAAAGTGGAATATGTACGATTCATAGGCATGTTTCCATTCATGCCTAAGTGATTTTTTGGGATTGAGATGAGTTGGGAAGATGAGACCATCCTTGAGAGATGACATTTGGATAGTAGGCTCATCATCTTCATGAGAATTTTGTAAAATCTATTGGTTCTACGTGGTGACACTTCCCTATTGTTTCCCTATCATCTAACCATAATTTATATTGAGTAATACCTATGATGAATTACATCCTATGTAAATATGATGGCTTTTTCTATGATCATGTGAATAACATGTTTACTCTGTGATTGGCATGTATGTAAGCATACTTCCCTAGTGTCTTCTATGCTTGTTTTATTTGGGCCATGTGTTCATCTCCATAACATGGCGTGGTGGACCTATGGGTACACATGGTTGGGTGGCATTGTCAACCACCATTGGGGACTAGAGATTCAACATCATACTCTATCTTCATTATATTCTCTTCCTTCTCTCTTTCTCTCTTGTACTCTTGATCATGTTGTCTCATGCTTATCTATAACCTGAAGAATTATATAAAATGCATTCTAATCATGCAATAATGTTAAATGTACCCTTACTATTGAGGAAATATAATAATAAAATAGTGAGATGATTTGGTAGTAGTTTATTTACACTAATGTTTGTATCGGGAATGCTTGTATGTAACATTCCATTAAGAGCTCATGTGATATCCTAGATTATCATAGGAACACTTCAATTATTTTTTATTAGGAGAACAATAGGTTTTGATAGGGCCCCGAAACCCTTTACAAGAATAATTTGAGGGGGATCTAGAACCCCACTAAGATGAATCGCTGCAAATGATAAGACATTGTTAACCAACAACCCAGAACTAGCAGATAGTTAGCAGCAAATAAATAAAAATCCAACAAATCACCAGCTACCCAAAAATAAGAAAACAAGGCTAAAGCCTCACATCACAGATCTAACCTCCCAATCAAGGAGATCTTAGGGTTTTGAGGGCCACCCCAACCCATCCCTAATGAAAAATAGCCACATTATGTGTTGGGCCCTCAAAACTATCAGTATTCAGCCACATCCAGCCAAACATCAAACAAAAGCACGATAAAGAACCAACTAGAAAATCTTGGGTTTTAACTTTGGGACCCAAAACCATCACGGAGATTTAGAAGGTTCCCCAAACCATAAACATCTTCTACAAAAGATAAACCATTCCAACCTAGGAACACTTCAATTGTTTCTCTAAAATAAATGTAGAAATATCTTGAGTAGACACAAAGATTTTTTTAGTCATCTCCAAATGTTGTATTATGTTCTTGATTGGTCTAATGCAATATTGAGTCATTTAGGGCCAATTTGGGCTCATTTGGGATGACCCAATGAGCATTCCAAGTGGTCTAATTATGTTTTATTGGTTATTTAGACTCTCTCATATCTATTACAATTGTTTTAGGGAAGTTTGGGGTGGATTGGATACATTTAGGATTCACCTAATCTTGCCCTTGAGTGTAGGAGTCACCTGGTGACTCTAGAGACACTTTGCATACCTTGTCCCAACACATTTTTTCCAATTTATCCCAATTTGGGTATTGCATTTTGTATGTTTTCTTCACAAAATGGTTTAGGGTATCTATGAGTTCCTACAATGAACTTGGGAAGCTCATTGGCCCGAATAAACTTGTAAAAAAGGGACAGTTTTCGAGGACTACAACACAAAATTTGGACACTAGTTCCAAATTGGGACTATGTTTCAGCATGCATGTGTCCCAAAAACATTCCAAATTCATTTTTGGGTACCATATTCCCCTGTGGGTTCCATAGTCCCCCAGCTTGTTCTAGCAGTATTTTTGGGAGCTCTGAGTGTCTGATTGATCATGTTATAATTGTGTTGAAAAGATAGGAGAGTCAAAAAACCCATGGACAAGTTTTAGGAATTTTTATATTCATCTATTTTCATGTTAAAGTAATTAGAGTGCAAATCACTCCTCAAAAAAACCCATATATGATGTCTAGGACCTGGGAAAAGGTACAATTTTCCAAATTAAGTTTTGAAACTTTAGGGAAGGTCTTGGTGTGTCTATGGACATCATATACCTTTTCTAATTTATTTGAGGATGTTTCCATTTTCTTGTTGAGGTTTGTGGTTTTTAATCATTTTCTTGTGCAGTGTAACGTAGCAATCTTTCGACCCAGTCTTGATGTTTCAGCACAAGATTTTTGTTTCATTCTTATGTTTATTGTTTATGTTTCAAAAATTATTGGTTCCATATATTCTTGTATATTTCTTATACTTTTTCTAGAGGTTTCATTTGTAGAGTGTTATTGTAGACATCCAAATCTGAAACGTAATTATTTATATAATTAATGATCAAATTCATATTCTTCTATGGTTACCTTATTAATTAAATAGCCTATCTATTTAATTAATTCCCCAATTTTTACTATTCCCACTGATAAATCAATTAAGTTAATTTATCTAAATGTCTAAAATCTAGTTAATTAAATAGGCCTATGTATTTAATTAAATACCCCATTTCCCCCTGGATAAATTAATTAAGTTAATTTATTTAATGTCCAAAATTTATTTAATTAAATAAACCTATGTATTTAATTAAATCTCCCAATTTCCTCTATTTTGAATTAAAAGAAATTCAAAATTCAACCCAAAATATCCTTACCCACTTTCATAATCCTACTCATCCCACTTGCACCCCTTAATTCTACTTTAATTAATCAAATATCCCATTTGTCTTAATTAATCCTTATCCTCTACTAATCCCCATCCACATGCATTTTCCTAATAAAGATTTAGGGAAGCAAAATCCAAATCTTCCTCTATTTTGAATTAAAATATATTCAAAATTCAAAATATCCTCACCCACTTTCTTCTATTTTGAATTAAAATAAATTCAAAATTCAACTCAAAATATCCTCACCCACTTTCCTCCATTTTGAATTAAAATAAATTCAAAATTCAACTCAAAATATCCTCACCCACTTTCCTCCATTTTGAATTAAAATAAATTCAAAATTCAACCCAAAATATCCTCACCACTTGCATTTTCCTAAATATCCTACTTTTCCACTAATTAACCCTAATCATTTGCACAATCCTAACCATAAAGATTAAAAAAACAAAGTCACACTTTGCTTCCTTCATCCCAATCTTCAACTAAATATCCTTGACACTTGTCACAAGGCTATGAGTTTGAAGAAGCACAAACCATGTGCTCTCCCTCAAATGCATCTTGGTCATCCACAAAGTTTCATATCCTAGCCCTTCATTTGCCCTCCTTTGTGCCTATAAATGGAACCCTCTTCCCTTCACCAATTATCTATTCTTGAAGTATTGTTATAATGCTATTTTGAGAGCCAAAACATAAAACCATACCATCATAATACAGAAATTATCCCAAATCATGAAGCTTGAGCAACATCTTTGAGCACACATCCAAATATCAGGGAGAGCTTATTGGGTGTAGGAGGTTTGCATCCTTTTGGTTTTATGCTTTCCTTATTGTCTAATCATATATGGTTGTTTGATTATGTTCTTTGAGTGGTTTAATTTATATTTGCATTCCTTTAATCACATTTTCTCTAATACATTTTGGCACGCCTGGTGGGACCCACTTCACGGGTTTTTTTTTCATTATTTTACTTGCAAACTAACCTTCTTTGCTAACGTGTTTTTTTTGTTTGGGTATGTTTTGCAAGCTATTTTAGTTTTTTGCAGGTTGAGAAAGGCAAGAAGATTATATTCCTTATATCTTCTTTCTACCTTATCTCTATTACGCTTCCGTGAATATCTTTGAAACACAAACTTGGAGACTATATTCCTTCTATCTTCTTTCTACCTTCTCTGTGTTACCCATTTGTGGGAATATGGTCTATATCAGCAAAACCATTGTTTGTAGAAAACATGGTGAGAAGGCAGTGTAAACCTACAAGAGTACACTATTACTGACTATTTTTATTTTTATTTTTACAGGTCTACGGGTTAGCCACCTAGTTTGGAGAGAATGCACATAATATTTTTAATTAAAATCAATTCACACTTCACTTTTGGTGTTTAAAAAATAACATTGTATGTACTCACATCATTTCACACTTGGTTTTGGGTTCTAAAAAAGGTTTAAAATGAACAAGGAAAACAAAACATTTCAATTTGGGCTCATAAAATTGAAAAACAACATTTCCATTTGGGCTCATAAAATTGAACAAAGCAAACAAAACATTTCAATTTGGGCTTATAAAATTGAACAAAGAAAACAAAACGTTTCCATTTGAGCTCATAAAATTGAACAAGGCAAACAAAACATTTCAATTTGGGCTCGTAAAATTGAACAAAACATTTCTATTTGGGATCATAAAATTGAACAAAGCAAACAAAAAAATTTCCATTTAGGTCTAAAAATTGAACAAAGTTAACTAAACATTTGAACTTGGTGCTTAAAAATAACCCCTTTGCAAGTTTGTTTCAATTTTAGATTTATAGAACATTGCCTAAATTGTTATAAAAAAAAAGAACCAAGTGCTTGAATTCTTTGATGCGCTTGCACAAACTTTGTTAGAGCACAATCTTGCATCATACACTATCCTCTCCCACTGGCTCTCGGGATCATTGGTGCATGAAAAAAAATGGTTGTGACCGTTTGAATTTTGTCTTTCTAGAGGATTTGGCTCCCGATAAGCCTATAAGACTGGGTGAGAGAGAACGACCCAAGTGGTAATGGCTAACACCAAGCATTTCCAAACCGCTATATAAAAATATGATTGTGATTAAAGTCACAATCAACATGTGTGAGTTCATTATGCCAGCAAAAATCTCCTTCAGTATCCTTGTGATGCGTTAAAATCCTTCACTACAATACATAAAAAACCTTTTTTGAAAGGACTAGGAGAGCCCCCTTAATTGGGAATATCATTTGAGTATAGCCACCTGAATGGATACCCTTATTAGACACTAATTATTTTAGTTTGCAAAAAATCCTCCTAAATTTTGGTTCAGGCATTGTGATGATGTGCATGCCGAAGATATCCCACATCCTTGTGGCTCCTAGTGAGATAGAAATTCCTTGGGAAGTGATGTCCCTTGGAATCTCAAGTTATGTATTCCCAAGAAGTGTGTGTCGTGACGGGGAGCCAATGCTACCAAAATTCTAGCTATCAGCTTTGAGTAAGCATAGATTGGATTTTATCCAAGTGGGGCCTCAACAAGTATTTTTTTTTGCATCCTTAGTTACAAGCATGCTTGGTTACAAAGAAACTATTCTTGTGCTTGTATCACATATCTTTTTCTGAAATAAAGCCACTTGATCTTACTATCAATTAGCATACCAAGTTTTCCCTAATACATGCTAAATAATGTGTGGATATGCATCTTCCTTTGGCAATATTGAACATACTTAGCATAGTCACTGTTCATGTTGTTCAATAGATTTGTTGGTATGTTTGGCTGATTTGATATCAAAAAAATCCATAGATACGCTCTCTAAAACCCAAGATCCACCATTCCACAAATACGCTCTATAAAACCCCAGATCCATTGTTCCACTGATACTCTCTATGAAACCTAGGATTCATTTTTTTGTGGATGTGCTTGTTCTTCGGTCATCTTTCTATTTCCGCAGATACACCTTTGTACCTTGACAAACCTACCTCATTCATGTCTATTTGACAATACATCCTCTCAACATCATCATTTGGTTCACAAACTACCTCCTTTTTAAAGCAGAGTCTTGTGGTCATTTCAGGTCTACATTGGTTCCACATCCTCCATAGTGAATTTCTTAGAAATCCTTTAGCATTATCCAATCCAAAATCCAAGGTCCTTGTCAACCAGGTCTAATCCTTTTCTGTCCTTGACCTCATATCCTCGAGTTTCCACGCTTACATCTTTATCTGGAATCACCTCATATCTTACTTTTAAACTAGTGTTGTCTAGAGTTTCTTATTCGTCATCGCCATCATATCACCTTGATCTAGAGGTTCGATATACTTTGATTATCCTATAGCCTAGGAACATCAATCTATTCTATGACTACTATCCAATCCACTTCAACCAGTACTAGGTGTTTCAATTCATGTCCCAGCATCAGTAAATATTTTAGCTTATCCACTATCTTCCATACATAATAGGCAATATATTTTTTTCCACCATAAACTCGTTTGAAAAAGAGAAAGGGAATGGATCCTAATCTTCTCACCGGTTCCTCACCTAGCTCATGGCCTGATCCTAAAATTTCCATGATTCTCTTTGATCCATGCAACCAGCTTCAAACTGAGGGGGTCATGGTCAACCAACTTGGAAACCCTACTTTTGGTACTATGGAGGCCTTCCTAAATCAGCTAGGTCACACAGCCATGATCAGTGCCATCATAGGAAAAAATTTCCACACCATTGTTGCTAATCTCATACATGAAGGCACTCACCTGAGCTTATGTGATTCAAACCTGCACGTCCTCTACATGACCCAGGTGATACATTCAACTTTGTAGATAATATTGTTGACCCTAGTCAAAGTTCCACCCAGGTTGCCACATCCATGCCTCTACTACTCCGGCCAGAAATCACCCAACCCATAGTGCACGCTATGATACAAAATCCCTTTTCAATCATGGGAGCTCTGTCTGTCAACCTGGCCCAAACATTTCTATCACAATCATACCAACTAGCTACCACTCAGGCCACACAAAAAATGGTCATAAAAATCTCTACGACACAACCTACAGCCACACATCCAACTATCATCCAACAAACAGTCATGCAACCGGTGACCACACAACAAGCTACCATGCAAACATCACTACCACCTATTCCTCCATCACAACAATCATTCCCAAAATTCACTATGGAATGCCACCCACATGACCATTGAATCAACCATTAGTGCATCTCCCTCCTGTGGCCACTACAGTACCTTCATCCCTCCTACAAGGTGCTCCCACTTCCCAATTACCACCATCCATGAAGATGCAACAACCCATACAAACACAACAACCTACATTTTTTGCTCAAGCAACCTCAAGCCAAAAAACCACCCTTTCAACATAGGGACCTCAAGCTACATAGGCAGCCTCATCATCCGCTTGGCACCTATCACAAGCACAACTACAAGCTATGGGTGTTCAAACAAAATCATACTTCACCAATCCTTTCGCTTCTCAGCCTTTTGTACAATTTACAGCCCAACCCACTCAACCTTAACAACAAGCCACACTTCCTCCTACATTTGTCAACTACTTGGAAATACCTTCATCCATCGTCTCTCAAGTTTTGTCACCTGCACGATAGTCAAATCCTATGTCTTCCCCTATCAACTACCTTGTACCTCCCCTAGGGTCACTAACACTCAAGGTACTTACCCCTTCCCTTATTGGTAGCACTGCCACGTATCCAAACTATGTAGGCCAAACATACATCCATCCCGCATATCCACAATCATAGCAACAAAAATAACCACCTTTCTACCAACAACAATTCAATCCTCAATAAGCATACCCATCTGAGCAGCATCCTCTGCCACCTCCCCATCAAAATTAGGCTCAGCGTCCTTCACAATAACCATGTCAATCTTCCTACCCAGTTGCACAGTCACCTTATCAAATCCAACAACATCCTACCAAAGCTTCTACCTATCCCCCATCACCATACAACCCATACCAAGTTTCAGGATCCAACATGACAAGTATCCCCACTCCACAACATGTTAATACTAAGTGGGAAGAAATTAATAATGCACTCAAAGAGATATAAGAAGGAACAGATGCTAAAACCTTCAAGTTCAAAGAGGTTTTTCCATATCTTTTTGACAAATCCATTACAACAATTCCCTTTCCCAAGCACTTCGAGACTCCCACATTCGATAAATACAAAGGGATTGGTGACCCAGTTAGCCACATTAAATAAATTTTACATGGCTTGTCAAGAGGTTGCCTACAATGACAATGTCCTTATGCCCCTCTTTCCCAAGTGTCTTGGAGGGTCTTCCTTAGAATGGTTTTACAAGATACCATATGGCACAATCAACACGTTTGGAGAATTGTCTGATAAATTTGTGTCACAGTATGCACATAACGTGCAACATGAACTATCTCTCCTCAACCTCTGCAATCCAAAATAGAAGGGGGTGAATTTTAGTCGGTTACCTCCAAAGGTGGAAAAACCTATCAACATGATTACCATATAAACCTCCTGAAAACTATCTAGCCAAAATATTCATTGATAATCTTCATCCCAAAATGGCCCACTACATGCGAATGAACTATATCCATACCTACAAGAAAATCAGAGAGAAAGGGTTAGACATCAAAAAGGGCCTTTTAGATGAGGGCATTATCAGGCATTACAAAGAGAATCATTACAAGAACCCTAGTAATGATCGTCCATGCTACTGGAATAAGAACAAGAACATAGTAGGTGATGGGGCCACTAACATGAAGCATGTACAAGTTATTATTGCAGCCCCAAAACCATTACTTCATGTATTTCGTCTGATGGCTATTCAAATGAATTCTATCTCTACCCCCCAAGGACAACCCAAACCCCGAGTCTAGAACAAAAAAAGGCACGCATTCACCCTGTTAGGTGAAGCATTAGATGTCATCTTCCATAGAATGGCCAAGGCCAATCTAATTTTTTATCTACATACTCAACCCTTTGATGAGTCTACTCCTAAACCTTCCTGGTACAAGGAAAATGAGTATTGTGATTTTTGGTGCTCAAATCAACAGATTGGATTTCCTATGGACTTGCCAATCCAATGCTGGAAAACCCAAGTGATTTGGCCAACTAACAAGTCACAACCAAAACAAGGTTGGAACTTCTGCAATTCTGGCTCTGTAGGACCAAGGCTGGTAGGCTTGTACCTTAACTTATCTTTCAAGTCTTAAGGCTTTTTATCGCAGATAGAACACACTTCAAACCTTATCTCTCAAGTATGGAAAGGGCACTTGAAAGAAATCAAACTTTAATCAATATAACATAAACTTCAAGACTAAGAGTGCTTTGCTTAATTGCAAGAATGCTTTGAATATATATATATATATATATATATATATATATATATACATATATATATATATATATATATATATATTGAATGAATGCTAGATATAATATCTCAACAAATTTAACAACGATCAAATGACTATATCCAATAATTGGTAATATTAGTGCCTATTTCAACTTGGGAAATAGAGTTAATCCAATTTCAATCCTATGTACAACCCTACAAGACAATATATATTGCAACACCATCAACTATTCAAATTCTATAGATGCAGATAAATTAAGTCTATTTATATCCTTGTTAGTTCAAATGAATTTAACTCCTATGGTTGGAAGACCAGTTGAACAAGAAGCTGGAAACACTAACTTTTCACAAACTCCTTGATAATCAAACAAGAATATGAGACATGTAAAATATCTACACAAGCATTGCAAGAATATAAATTGAATCTACCTTCAATAATTGCAAGGGACTAACTAAAATGAATTGTAATTTCTTACCACAAGTGAGATAGAAAACACTTATCTTTTATTGATTTTGAAATAACAGTACATTGGAGTTCATGTTGTTGTTGTGATCAAATTCTAGAAGAATAATAATAGTTGTAATCTTTCAATGGTCTTGGAATCCCTATTTATATAAAGTCAAAGGGATGCGTACAAGCTTCAGACCAATGTATCTCTTGATAACTAAAACCTAACCCTAAGATCAACAACTAAACAATTTAGTTATAATCAAGGAATAATTAGCATCCTTGTTTAAAAATGGTTATCAACCATAAGGATTCATAATAATTATTGCTTAACAAATCCTTTGCAATGTGTCTAAGATAATTCAAAAATGATTTCTTGTTATGATCATCAAGATACTTTAACCATATGTTTATATATATGCTCTGTAACTATATGTTCATATATATGCTCAGTATAAACTCTGTATGATAATGGATACTTCAACATTAAGAACATAATCATCAATATTGTCGACCATAATATGGCATCCTTTATCATCATAAATATTCCTCCAAGAATGTCTTCATGTAATCATCTTTCTCACTCCCTGAAAGTTGCATTATCTCATCATCTGATAGATCCATGATATTTTCCATCCTTGAAACCCTGCATGGTAAACGACGACGTATCAAATAGTCGACAAAACCCTAGTAGACATAAAATATAATTAAAATATATAAAAATGACAAAAATAAATCTCAGTCGACATTGTCACCCAAGCATTCTATATTTTTGACTGTCGGGGACATGTGTCATCATCTCACAATCCCTCAATGGGTAAAGGATATTCATCTTTCAATCGCGAGATTGTTCAGACTTATGTGGGTCCAGGACATGTGTTGCTTAGGTGTGATGCCTCAATGGCTAAAGGATGGGCATCTTCTCTTTGATGTATTATGCCTACCATTGATCTTTGTCATGCTTTAACCACCGATGAACCTTTAGCCTGCTTTAAAACTCGATCATCTTTATCGCTCAATTAAAACATCATCACTGGTCTTGCCCACGTGCTAAAAGATAAGAGCTTTAGTAACTCACACTTTAACCAACTTCAGAAATAATGTGTATCCTTGTCATCCTGCTCGACCAATTAAGTATCATCATTTGTATTCCTTCTTCCTGATTTCTCAGAACGTCTACGGGCCTAGGACACGTTTCAATTTGTCGCAATGCCTTGATGGGTAAAGAACCTACATATTCACTTTGAGGCATTACGCCTACCGTAGATCTTCACTAAACATTAATCGTTGATCTTCCTTCTTCGCCGCTCAAACTATAGTGGGGTTGGGACACATGTTATTCTATCGCAATGCCTTGATGGGTAAAAGACATGCATCTCATCTTAGCCGCATTGCACCGACCGTTGGATGAAGAATGATCTTCTCATTGCTTAGTTTCTTTGGTTGCACTCAAACAAGATCTCAACGGACACCTGTTAGCAAGTTACAATGTCATGAATAATAAAGGTCTTTCATCTTTTGATTGTAGGAACTCTCCAACCGTAGATCTTCATTGAGATTTAATCGTCGAATGGGTCTGCATAAAAATATAAAATAATCACATAGAACGCAAGAAAACACGTAACGACTAGATTATAATTTGAATATGAATAATACTAAGGTAAAATAATAATACAAAACATATAAATCACATCGATATAGGAGTATAGAATACTTCCTTGAGCTATGTGGAGGTGTAAATTGATTTGTAAATTTAGGTTCCACCGGTGGCTCTTGTCGGGGATGTGTGTTCATACTTCGACACAGCAACATCTCAGTTTTCTCTAGAGAAGAAGACCCAAAACAAAAATAAAAATAAACATAAAAAAATAAAATAAAAGAGATAAAGCTTCATAAATACTCCATGTTTAAGAGAAAAACGGCTTCAAATACTGAGCGTGAATCAGGAATTATTGAATGTGGCTTTCTGTGTCTTGTAATAAATACTTGTTCTCTCTTGCGTTCTCAAAAACTATATAAGGTCCAAGCCACAAGGCTTCAAATTTTCCATGTTTTCCTTTGTCCTAGTCTTTGGCATTCCATTTCAACACCCAGTCTCCCTTCTAAAAATTCCTCTCTTTGGCTCTTTTATCATGCACAAATTTAACTTGCATTTGTTTCTTGGCAATCTTACTTTGTGCACTTCTTCTGATTTCATCCAGTTCTGCAAGCTAATCCATCCTATTCTCCATGAAATCTATGTATTTTAAGTGTTCTCTAAAAAATTTATAGATAGGGAGTAGATTGTTCAAAAGTAATCTATCTTGTTTCCCATAGACCAATTCATAAGGAGCAAACCCTTTCGACTTCTTGATTGTTATTCTATTTATCCACGGTGCTAGAGGTAATTTGGAGTCGCATGCCCTCTTATTATTTCTTAACATTCTCTTAATGATCTTCATTATATTCTTGTTACTTGATTCTTCTTGACCATTTCCTTGTGGATGGTAGGGGAAAGGTATGAAAAATTAATACCAATAGTATTGCAAAAATTAGATAACTCCTTGGATCTAAAATACATGTCATTATCACAAATAATCTTGCAAGGAACACTAAACCTTGTTAATATAGTCTTTGTTAAGAATTTTATCACCACCTTGCTTGTAGCTTGTCTAGAGGGTATGGCCTCAACCCATTTAGTAAAGTGATATGTTGCAACTAAAATCCATTTGTGTTGTCCACTGAAGACATTATCAATTTCACCAATGAAATCTATCCCCAACATTTGAAATGGATCTTTAGTTGACAAAGTTCTAAGGGGTAATGCACCATCATATTTTAATTTCCCTGAAAACTTTTGACAAGCCTCACACTTTCTAACGTATGTATAACTATCTTTAAAAATATGTGGACAACAATACCCAGCATGTAATATCTTATGGGCAGTTGTTCTTGCTAAAAAGTGGCCACCAGATACTCCATCATGCAGCTCTTTTAACATTGACTCTTCTTGGTACCTATCTAAACAAAATAAAAGAACACCTCTTTTTTTCCAATATAAGTCACCTTCTATCAAAACATACCTAGATGCTTGTTATTTTATTATCATTTAAAACTTCTTGACATTTCATGTGCTTTAAGAAATCTACTATATCAGTATACCAAGGGAATTTTTCAATACTCATTATTGATTTATCAGAGCTCACCTGATTAACTTGAATTGCCTCAAGA
This sequence comes from Thuja plicata, assembly GCA_018584345.1. Lineage (NCBI taxonomy): Eukaryota > Viridiplantae > Streptophyta > Pinopsida > Cupressales > Cupressaceae > Thuja > Thuja plicata. Next base: position 749,649 of record MU224349.1, on the reverse strand, counting down.
TTTGATTCAACCATAAGTTTAGCAAGATCTTGTCCTCTAACCAAATTATTTATTTGGATCTCCATGTCAAACTCTTGAATCTGATTCACCCATCTACATCTCCTGCTTGTAACCTCTGACTGCTTAAATATGTCTTTAATTGCTACATTTGGCCTATAAGCTATAACCTTTGCTCCTACCAAGTATGGCCTAAATATTTCACTTCTTTGACAAGGGCATAGGCTTTCTTTTCATTTATGTCATAATTGAATTCTTTTGCTTGAAGAGTTTTACTAAAAAATGATATTGGTTTCTCATAGCCCTCATCATATTTTTGTAACATAACTGCAGCAATAGTATGATAAGAGGAAAAGTAAAACAACTGAAATGATTTGGAGAAACCAGGTGTTTTAAGGACTTGAGCTTCCTTGATTTATTTCTTAATATTAGCAAATGCCTCTAGGGCCTCATTCACCCATTTAATCTTTGCACCCTTCTTGAGAATCTTGGCAATAGGTTTAATTATCTTTGAGAAGTTTGGGACAAATCTTATCACAAATTTTAATTGTCCACAAAAGGACTGTATTCCTTTAACATTCCTAGGAACATTGATTTTATCTATAGCTGCAATCCTTTCAGGGTCTATTCTCACACCGTCTTTTGATACAATGTGTCCAAGTAACTTCCCTTTAGTTACTCCAAAGTGACATTTCTTTGGGTTTAGAAATATCCCATACTCTAGATATTTTTTTTTTTTAAATTCTCCAAATGATTACAATGCTCCTCTTCCCTTTTTGAATGTAGTCAGATCATCTTGATATACAACCATGATGATATCAATCAGCCCATCAAAAGCCACATCTATTGCCCTTTGGAATTTTTCTCCTACATTAGTTAACCCAAAGGGAATCCTTGCATAAACATAGGTTCCCCAAGGAGTGGTAAAAGCTATCTTGTATTGCTCTGACTCTTTCACTTTCACTTGGTTATATCCTGAAAATCCATCCATCATAGATAATAATTAATTTCCAGTTACCTTTTGCAACAAAGCCTCCATATTAGGTAATGCATAGTTATCTTTTAAAGATGAGACATTCAAATTTCTATAATCACCACACAACCTTATATCTTCATTCTTTTTTGTGACTGGTACCAAGTTTGATACCCATGTAGAATGTCTTATTATTATAGGCACTATTATTCATGCATCCCTTAATTTGACAAGATATTCCCTCATTTTAGGGGCCAGCATTGGGTTTATAGGACGTTGTCTTTGCCTAAAAGGATTTGCATCTGGTTTTAAAGGGATTTCATGTTGAAATAAATCTTCACAATAAGCCTTAACCTCATCATATAACCATGCAAAAATATGCCTATATTTTCTTAATAAAGCTATCAAATATGCCTTAATCCTAGGAGTGAGATTCTTGACTATGTATACTTCCTTTGGAGTATGATCATTTCCCAAGTTGATGTTTTCAACTTCTTCACACTTTTCAACCATCCTACCAATTTCGAGACTTTCCTTCTCATCAAAAACTCCTTCTAGTGCCACCAAGCCTCTGGGAATTTTGTTTGTCTTCAGCTGCACCACTTCCTTTCCAAAAAAAAATTATTTTCCATCTTGATTCTCTACATAGTCATTCCAATATATGTTTTAATCCTCATATCCGTCTTCATTCACCATAAATTTGAGAAGATCTCTGTCATCTTCAAACACTTTTCAATTCCACACATTGTTAGGAAATGACGGTTTGTTTTTCATCTCAATCTGCACAATCTCATCAAAAGGAACATCAACCTGTCTAATGGCTAAATCAGCCAACAGGTCTGCAAGGGAATTCTTTGATCTCTCTATCCATTCAATTGAAAAAAGCCTCAAAAAAATCAATCAAATCCCATACTAGATTCTTGTATTGTTTTAATCTAGGATTCTTAGTTATAAATTTATTTATGACTTGAGAAACAATTAAATCAAAATCACCATAGACCGAAAGCAGCTTAATACCATAATATTTTGCAATTTTTAAACCAAGGATTAGTGCCTAATATTCTAAAATATTATTAGTACACTCAAAATTTAATAAAAAGGAAAATTTTAAAATTTTACCATATGGAGATACAAAAGTGATCCCAGCACCATTACCTTCCTTGCTGCATGCTTCATCAAAAGTCATTTTACAAAGCTCTTCTTTATTTTCTTGCAAATGCATCTCAATGGGGCTGCTGAATTTTAGTGTTGGTTTAGTGATACTCACCTATAAATTATCCATGTCTGAATGGCAGAAGTTTATTGTCTTCATCAATAATATATAGAGATATTGGCTCCCTATTGATTCTTACTTCCCTACCATCCACTGAAATAGTAGCATAAGACAAATCTAACTGAATACGACCACCTACTAAATTAGACCATTGTTTAAATAAAAGCATTCCATAATTAGCAGGAACTTCTACAACAGTAATATCAGTTTTGTATGACATTTCAGGGCAAGAAGGAAATTTAAAATCTACAATTTCATGATACCAACAATAGTTATAGATCTATTATCCATAGCATAACATCTTCCATAATTTGTGTCAACCTTCATTCCAAGCTCCTCCATAACTTTCGAGGGTATGATGTTAATTGTTGCTCTTGAATCTATCATACAATTCTTAAAAATTTTATTGTTAATCAACAAAGTGAGATAAAAAGGATAAACTTGTGTTCCATTTTGAGTAATAGTAGTTCCTAAATAAACCACTGGTGGTTCTTAATTTACTGGTCTTTGATTAGATTCCTCTTTAAAAACATTAACTACATTAGACAAAACTTTCACAACCTCATCTTTGTATTTAGATAGTTTCATCATCTCAAATAAAGGAATAGAAATTTTCACCTGAGATAAAGCATTAGATATAAAAGAATTACTATTCAAAATAGACTAACTAACCATTTTTTCTCTTTTGGCTTTGTCAATTTAAGAGCTTGATGATGATCTACTTGTTTCCCTAGATTTACAGTATCATCTTTGATCTTTAGTGTGTCATGTTGGTTTACCTTCTTCTTTGGTTCCTTGACAGATATTCCAGCAGGTTTCCCTTGATCAACATTTATTGTTCTATTCCTTAATTTGTAATTACTCCTTGCTTCATCAATTGTTGTAACAGTATATGCTTCTTTCTCTTCATTTGTTAACCTTCTAATAACTGGAAACTCTCATTGTTTCTTATCACACTAATATATCATGTTCAGATCATTGTGGTATAGATAATCCTCATCAGAAGAAATGTAATCATCTCTTCCCCACATGGGTTTAGATGAGACATTATTCACTATGGGTTGTTGATCATCACTCTGATCTTCATGCTCTTGCAATCTCTGGGCCACAACACAATTATCAGGAGAATGTGGTAATGTGAAAGCTTCACACCAAGCATAGCTCTCCACCAAATAGTTGTTTCTTTTCAATAGATTGGGTGTCTCTTTAGCATAACTTTGCTTTTCAGGTTTACCATCCTTCCAATTAGTATTATAGGGCATATCTTGCAATCTAAATCTATCATTTTTAGGGAATGATGACCTATCATTTCTATCTTGTCTCACCTTTAGATATTTTAGCTGATTCATGATTTCTCCAAGATTAAACTCTTTAGGGGCCTTTAGATTGTATAACTTAGTATCATCCCTTTTATTTATCCTTCCAGCCGCCTTTCTGTCATTTTCAATAGTAGTGGAAACTTTGAAAGCTTGTTGCAAGGTTGCAGGTCTTTGTGATCTAATCTCATAATGTGTTTTTTATCAAATGCACTCAGATAGAAATCAATCAAAAAAGAATCAACATGTCTTATATCTCTTGGTATTCTGTTCAAGACTTTATTAAACCTTTTATTCAATTCTACAACTGATTCATTAAAATTATTTTTAATACTAGTTAATTCATGAGATGCAAAAGATGTATCATTATGATCAACAAACTGCTCAACAAATTGATCTACAAAATTACACCAACTTGAGATGGATCCATCAGGAAACCCCCTATATCATTCAGTAGCATCCTTAGTTAATGATTGAACAAAAAACTTCATGAAAATGTCCTCATTGTTTTTATCTAATTCTTCAATAATGCTTCTTAAATCTATGGTATGTTGCTCAGCAGATTCCACTACATTTCCTAAAATTTTTGGAATGGCATTTCTTAATTCATTTTATATAGTGTTTGGGTATCCAACTATCCCATTGAAATCAAGTTGCCTATATCTTTCTATCACCATTGGAGATCTTCTTCTTTGGCTCATATTATGACAATTCCTATTCTGACCTCTAGCATTTTGGTGATCTATGCCTCAGTGATTTTTACCATCATTATAATGATTTCCCATGTTTTTCTACCTTGGATTACCTTGGTCATATTTTTCTCCATTATTTGGTTGTCTTTGAGGATCACCTCTTTCATTTCTATTGTTGTTTCTCTCACTGCGCCTTCCTCTACTTTCCAGTTTAAATAATGGATTGTCATTATTGTTGTTCAAAACTTGATCTCCACTCTTTCTATGTGGAGGGTTGTACCTTGGTACTCCATCCCCTTTTTGTGTTATCTTTTCATTTGATCTTTCTCCACTATTTTTAGCATCAGGGGACAAAGCTAAATCACCTTTCTTTATCTTTAACATGTCTCATGTTTGCTAGGAAACCTCCTCAACGCTTTAGCTACCTTAGGATTACTTTCGCCATATTAAAATAAGTTATTGAGTGTGGAAAATAATGAATCATCTTCTTCATCATATTCTTTTGTTTCCCCTTCTACTTCCTCTACTGGATTTTTATCTTCAACATCTTCAAAGCCAAAGGGGTTTTTATTATCCTCCAAATTGCGTGGATTCGCAAAATGGTTCTCTTCATTGAAACCACTGTTCTCCTTAGAATTTTGTGTGAATACAATTCAATTTGACCTTGATGCAAGGATCTTCTGCCCCACATGAATACTTAGTATAACAGAGTTTCTACACCAAGATATAACTGCATCAAAATTGTAGAGTCTCTACCTTCTTGCCAGAAGGAAAATACTTACTGCCTGTTGAGTCCTTTCTCCTAGTAGAGTCTGTCTTTACCAAAAATTATGAAAGTTTTCTTATAACAACTGCCCAGTAGAGTCACCAATTTTTTGGTGCTCAAATCAAAAGATTGGATTTCCTATGGACTTTCCAATCCATTGTTGGGAAACCCAAGTGATTTAGCCAACAAAAAATTCACAACAAAAACAAGGTTGGAACTTCTATAATTATGGCTCTGCATGACCAAGGCTGATAGGCATGTACCTTAACTTATCTTTCAAGTCTCAAGGATTTTTATAGCAGATAGAACACACTTAAAACCTTATCTCTCAAGTATGGCAAGGACACTTGAAATAAATCAAACTGTAATCAATATAACATAAACTACAAGACTAAGAGTGATTTTGTTAATTGCAAGAATTTTTTGAATGTGTGTGTGTGTGTGTGTGTGTGTGTGTGTGTGTGTGTGTGTGTGTGTGTGTGTGTGTGTGTGTGTGTATTAANTGTGTGTGTGTGTGTGTGTGTGTGTGTGTGTGTGTGTGTGTGTGTGTGTGTGTGTGTGTGTGTGTGTGAATTAAATTATTGCTAGATAAATATCTCAACAACTTTAACAATGAATCAAATGACTATATCTAATAATAGATAAGATTAGTGCCTATTTCAACTTGGGAAAGAGACTTAATCCAATTTCAATCCTATGTACAACCCTGCAAGACAATATATATTCCAACACCATCAACTATTCAAATGCTATAGATGCAAAAAATTAAGTTTGTTTATATCCTTGTTATCTCAAATGAATTTAACTCCTATGGTTGTGAGACTAGTTGAACAAGAAGCTGGAAACACTAACTTTTCACAAACTCCTTGATAATCAAACAAGAATATGAGACATGTAAAATCTCTACACAAGCATTGCAAGAATAGAAATTGAATCTACCTTAAATAATTGTAAGGGACTAACTGAAATGAATTGAACTTTCTTATCACAAGTGAGATAGAAAACACTTATCTTTTATTGATTTTGAAATAATAGTACATTAGAGTTCATGTTGCAGTTGTGATCAATTTCTAGAAGAATAATAATAGTTTTAATCTTTCACATGGTCTTGGAATCCCTATTTATATAAAGTCCAAGGGATGCATACACGCTTATGACCAATGTGTCTCTTGATAACTAAAACCTAACCCTAAGATCAACAACTGAATAATATAGTTACAATCAAGGAATAATTAACATCCTTGTTTAAAATCAGTTTTCAACCATAAGGATTGATAATAATAATTGCTTAACAAATCCTTTACAATATGTCTGAGATAATTCAAAAATGATTTCTTGTTATGATCATCATGATACTTCGACCATATGTTCATCTATATGCTCTGTATAAACTCTGTAAGATAATGGATACTTTAGCATTAAGAACAGAATCGTCGATGTTGTCGACCATAATATGGCATCCTTTATCCTCATAAATATTCCTTCAAGAATGTATGCATGTAATTATCTTTCTCACTCCCTGAAAGTTGCATTATCTCATCATGAGATAGATCCATGATATTCTCCATCCTTGAAACCCTGCATGGTAAATGACGACGTATCAAATAGTTGAAAAAAACCCTAACAAACATAAAATATATAAAAATGAGAAAAAGAGATCCCAGTCAACGTTGCCACCCAAGCATTCTATCTTTTTGACCATCGGGGACACGTGTCATCATCACACAATCCCTCAATGGGTAAAGGACATTCATCTGTCGATCGCAGGATTACGCCCACCGTCGATCCTATCCTCACTTTAAAAGATGATCACATTGCTCATAATTATGTAGGTCTAGGACACACGTCGCTTAGGCATGATGCCTCAATGGCTAAAGTATGAGCATCTTCTCTTTGAGGCATTACACCTATCATTGATCTTTTTCATGCGTTAACCATAGATCAACCTTCAGCCTTCTTTAAAACTCGATCATCTTTATTGCTCCATTAAAACATCATCGTTGATCTTGCCCATGTGCTTAAAGATAAGAGCTTTAATAACTTTCACTTTAACCAACTTCATAAATGATGTGTATCCTTTTCATCCTGCTCGACCAATCAAGTACCGCCAGTTGTATTCCTTCTGCCTTATTGCTCGGAATGTCTGCGGGCCCAGGACATGTGTCAATCTGTCGCAATTCCTTGACGGCTAAAGAACCTACATCTTCACTTTGAGGCATTATGCCTTCCATAGATCTTCACTGAACATTAACTGTTGATCTTCCTTCTTCGCCGCTCAGACTATAGTGGGGTCGGGACACGTGTCATTCGGTCGCAATGCCTTGATGGGTAAAAAATAGGCATCTCATCTTAGCGGCATCACCCCGACCATTAGATGAAGATTGATACGCTCAATGCTTAATTTCTTTGGTCCCACTCAAACGAGATCTCAGTAGACACCTGTCACCAAGTCAAAATGTCATGAAGAATAAAGGTCATTCATCGTTTGATTGTCGGAACACCCCAACCCTAGATCTTCGTTGAGATTTAATTATCAAATGGGTCTGCATAAAATATAAAATAATCAAATAGACCGTAAAAACACACGTAATGGCTAGATTATGGATTTTAATATGAATAAGACTAAGGTAAAATAACAATACAAAACATATAAATCACACCAATATAGGAGTACGAAATACTTCCTGAGCTATGTGGAAAATTTCTATAAATTTAGGTTCCACCGGTGATTACCATCACGTCAAAGGGCACGCCACTATGAAATGCATGAAGCCCAAGAATTATATTCATGACCTCAAAGATCGTGACGATATCAAAGTTGAGCCTCCAACACAAGCTTCACCAAACAAAAATCTGCAAATATACCAAAATGTGTTCCCCAAACATGATACAGGCAAAGGCCCATCTAACACTAATCAAAAGCCACGAAGCCAAGGAAATAGAAAACAAGGCGACCAAGGTGATGGTAAAGACTATACCAATGCTTACATCAACTATGAAAATCTTATTGGATGTGTCACCCAAGTCGAACCTTTTGCTGGCATGATTCATGTCAAAGGTCTAGATACCCAGTGCGCAGTTACTACACTACGAGGGAGAATATCCATTGTCAGTGCTTCTACCACACCTTCCTCTACAACATAGTATAACCTTTTGGAACACCTTGGGAATACACCTGCACAAATATCCATCTTAGACCTTCTCCGCACATCATCCATCCATTAGGAGATCCTCACAAAAGCCTTACAAGATTCACGTCTTCCAAATAACATTGATCCTACAGACTTCCAAGCCCTTATGGGTCACCTATCAATATCCTAGGGCTTATCGTTCTGACCATCTGACATGTGACCTATCTCACAAGAATACAATCTTCTACTTTGCATTGCTTTCATGGTCAACTCCTTTGCAGTTAAGTGAGTCATGATAGATAATGGTTCGGCCCTAAATCTATGTACTTTAAATTTTGTCATATAAGTGGGGTACACTGAGGATGATATACCACAAGTCTTTACCATCAAAGAATATGATAACCTTGAGCGTACCTCTGAGGGTACTATTTCACTTCCCATTCAAGTGGGCCCAACAGTACAAAGCACAATATTCCATGTTTTTTATCTTGATCTTCCCTTTAACATCCTCCTCTTTCGCCCATGGATCCATGTCATGTTGGTCGTCCCCTCCCTATTTCATCAGTGTGTTAAGCTCCCCCATAATGGCACTGCAATCACTATCCACGCTGATCCCAAACCTTTCGCCTATTGTTGTGTGTTAGAATCCTCATTCCCGCATTTGACCCATTGTCCTGGAATTGACATTGGTACTTTTGTGGCCAGCTCTTCCCATTCTTATCATGATCCTGAAACCATACTTTCATCCTCTCTTTCCAACGTCAAGATCAACAACAGAGGTTGTGAAGAATACAACTTGACAGATGCATTTGTGGTAGGGTCATTACCCATTGACCCTCATACCCAAGGATGTTTGTCCCATCAAGATAAGATGAAACAAAAGGTTCCTCAGTTCAAGCGAACTGGGAACTCAATGTTCCTTTCTAGTGGGAACTTAGATGGAGAGGAAATGAAGGAAGATATAAACAAATGGTTGTACCATGAGGCTCCAACTCCTGACACCACACTCCTTGACTACTTCAAGGAAAAATATCACAAACCCCACAAACTTTCTGCTAAGCACTGGGATTGTCAAGGTGGGCTATGGGCTGAGAAGAAACAGGAATGAAGGCTCCTCTTGAACCTCCCATCAACCCAAGAAACCAGGGCCTTGGATTTGGCTTAACCTTGACTGGGGCACCTAACTATTCGAAAATAACATGCCCGTACATTTCCTTCTAAATTAAATACTTAATGTCAAACTCAATAAAGATCCTAACCCATGTATCCATCATTCCTATTATTCTTGATATAGATAGCTAGTACTCTAGAAATGATATGGTTAATAGTTATGAGCATATGTTATGGAGTTTTTAGGAGGCAAAAACTACTAGACAAGATATTTTTGAAGTGGAATAGTTAAAGTCACCCCTTGCTAATATCTTGCAAGATAGTAGATAGTATTTTATTTTCATTAATTATTATATTATGTGAGGATGATGTCTAAGGAATATATGTTTATGAAGTGTAAAGTAGTAGGGACATATTCAGTATATATGACACTAGAACCAGAGGATTCAAAGATATGCCTTGATTTTGTAAAATTTTGCTCAACACATTGGGTCACATTTGAAGAAAATATTACTCTTGAACAAGTGTGAAAAAGAGTGTCACTTCTCTACTAGTTGAGCAATAAACCATTTGACAGCTTAAAGTATTCCCTATAGATTATTCTTGTGTCAGATTCCTAAGAGGAAGCCTTTTTTGTTATATCCTTCAACATATCAAGTTCTTCTTCAATGTCACATCTAGAAATTACAAATCCTATAGTTTTCTCTGCAAGACTCTAAGGACACTTTACATTGAAGTCATCCTAGCAAATCCAAATCCCTTGAACCCCTGTGAAGGCTTAACGTCTACTCATTCAAACCTGAGTTTAGAGCCAATAGTTACAACAAGAGTGAACCTTCCTGAATCTCAAAGAGATGTATAAGGGTATTTTTCCTACACATTAGAGTTTGCTTAAAGAAACGGAGGATAATATCCTTAGGAAAGTAGAAAAGCATGAAAAGTAGGATAATGACACAACTTCTCAACTTTATCCCCCTTATGCCTATTCCTAGCTAGTAATCCTTCAATAAAATCCTTCAAGATTGTTTGGATATGGCAGGTTTAGATGTTTTATTATATATTTAAAAGAGTTAATAGTTAACTAAATTGTGAAGCTTTGCATAATGTAGGACTTGTGTGATAAGCTATGGTTTGTTGTTTTTGTGAAATTTGAAGGTTGCACAAGAAGCGGTGTAAAGGATCTTATGCTAGAATGGAAATTTCCTAGACAAGGTTGACATGAAAACGTGAAATATATGATTGATTTTGATCTATGAAATAGCTAGTGATGGTATGTTCTTGGTCTAAATGATCTCTATCTTGCTTTGGATTAAGAGATTCATTGAAAGATGGATACATAACATTTACTTTGATTTAACTTTGGTTTCTTTATGAAGGACCCTCTTGTGTAGGATACTCTTGTGCTAGAATGGTTTCTTCTTGGAAAATATTAACACGTAAGTCATTTGGGTTAGAAGCCTCATTGGGAAATGGATGTGGATCTAGAAAGGTTGACATAATTTCAGATTTTATTTGTATGGGGGAACTAACTATGTCATCTATGTTTTGAAATAGGTGGTGATCTATTTGGGCATGACCTTGTTTAATGTTAAGAAAACCATTGTTCTCATTTGGATATTCATCTCAATCCACAAGGCTATCATTGTCATGATATTCATCTTGATCTACAAGATTATCATCATAATGATTGTCAAATAGATTCATGATTTTGTCAAAAAAAGGAACTTGTGATTTCTTGCTTTGATCAATTTATGTATCATAAAGATTTGTCACAGTGTTTGGACATGCTTAGCACAACAAGAAGGCAATGAAGACACAAGCACAACCTAGCTATTCAAATGGGCATTGGTGACCCACAAATATACTTGAACCATTCTAATATTATGGCATATTGATCTTAAGACCCTAACAACATTTTATCTCCATGATTATCCTAGTGCATGACATGAGAGTATGTGGCCTATTATTTTGTTTTGCAAATACAACATGAATTTCTTCCCAAATTAACCACTTACCAATGTAATGCAAAGACCAACCAACCAAAGAGTTCCCTAAGCTACACTTGTACAAATTCAACTAGGGAAGTTATTTATCTACCCAAAAGAATGTAAGGCCTAAATCTATGAAATAAAGTAGATTGTTTAAGGTATGTGATTGAGGTCAAATCCCTCCTAACTTCACTCTCTCTAGAAAAGATTACACCAAAAACAATAATTTCTACCTTTTATGGAGAGACTTTTGATTCCCAATTTAAAATGTATATATATCCTATTGAAACAAAAATGAAAAAAATGACTCACAAGATGTACACAAAGATCAATTCCTCTTTATAAAACAAGCTATGATATTTGCATCATTTCCAAGCTTTAATAATTGAACATGTGTGCAAGGTGTGAGTACTTTTAAAATTGAGGTCTTTGACACATGATATTTACATGTTACACCCAAAATGGACTAGTAACAAGTAAAATCTCCAAGCAATCATGCAAAAATTATAAAATTGGAAAATTTAATTTAGAGAAAGTGACACCCCAACTATATGAAAAATTAAATAATGAGGGGAAACTTTTATTGGATCCAATTTTGTACAAACTAGTGCCTACAAAAGTCTATAGAGTTTTAGAATTCACTAATCAAATATGGAGTTCATTGTGGCAAAATGAGGAATGTGGCAATAGATTCATAGAAAGGCTCATTGGAAATGACGTGGTTGTTTCTAGAAAAGTATAACTTTTTAAAGCCTAAATAGGTTTTAACAAGCTCCAAAAAATCTAGTTATAGAAAAACATCAATGAAATGCAACTACCAACAATAAAACAACTACAGAAGTATAGTTGCACAAATTCAAAACTTCTTCTGGTGACTAGATATTTCAAGGAATTTGTTACTAATTAGGCACATGCAATTTTGTAAGGATCAAAGATAGGAAAATCAATCGCTACAAAAAAGCCTACTACCACTAGTGAGATTCCAACAATTCTAAGGAAAGTGGTGGCATTGATCCCAAGTTAGCAAAATTGTTGGGCATTGAGGCACAAAGTATTCAAAAGATTGGATCATGAAAGGGGACTACAATAAATAAAATGTGGGGCAAAGTACAAACCATAGAAAAGATGCAATCAAAAGTTAAGCCTCATCAATAATGTAGAAAGGCTTCAAATGGCCCAACTTTTTATATTCGTTTTAAAAGATGGGAGAAGGCTACAAATGCAAGGGTTGCAATAGTCAAAAAGTTGTTGAGCAACTAGAATGTGCTGCTCTTTCTAAGAAAAACCTTTCAAATCAAGTAGTTCAATGTAGTCTCTCCAACAAACAAGTTCTTATCCCACTTCATAGAGCATGTGCTTACCAAAAGAAGAGGCTTCAATAAGTGCACCCCAATCTTCACTAAAAGCAAGTCATTTTCAAGCTTCAACGCCATAACCATTGTAACAACATTCACATTACTGTAACTCATTCAAAACTATAATGGATGGTTGTAATTTTGAATTATCGAGAAGGGCAAAGAGTGTTACAAAAAATAAATGCAATTGTTTCTCATTAATGAATTACCATGGAAAGCACTGGAGGAGGATGGTTGTAATCCACACTTGGAGCTTACTTTCAAGGCTTGTAAGATGATTTGAATGGTGCTTAAATGCTTTACCCCAAGCTAGCTTTCTCACAACAAAACTACAACTTCAAGTGATCGGGGACAACATCAACTTGTTAAAAAATAATCATAATGAAGGGATTCAAATCATCAAACATATGATCCTAATGAATGGTAGGAAAAAAATAAAATAGAATGTCCCATCAAGCATGCTTAAATGTATGCAAATAATTCAAAATAAAATAAAAAACTAAACATATTTAAAATTCTTAATCTAAATGCATATAAACCTCCAATAGGGCCTAAATTTGATTCCCTTATACCCTATGATAAAGAGATGATTCGAACATTCAAAAAAGAATTAGAAAATTTTTAAACCACCCCCTTGAAAACCTAAAAGGAATGAGATTTGTAGATTATTAGGTGAAAATATGAATGGCCAACATTGATTTCATCAATCATAAGGACTAGAGACTAGATTTAGAGTTAAATAGTTTGATTGACTTGTCAATTTGATTGATCAAGCAATTGACTAGACTTACAATTAACTAATTTGATTAATGAAACAAACAAAATTGGTCAACTAGTTCTATTGAGAATTAACTTTAAAAATTAATTAACTAGTTAATTGATTAGTCAAGAGTGAATCTAAATTGATTGACATGCATGAAATGTGGGGTTGTCATTAGTTACCTTTTATTGACGAATAAAGTCGGGTAAACATAGTTAAGATTGTTTATTTATTTTAATTGAATATATGTGCATGGATTAGTTAGGAACTAATTAAATTATTAATAATAAATAACAATTAAGTAGACATGGAGTGATAAAGAGGGATGGGAGTAATTAATTATTATAATATTATCAATTAATTGGCATGGCAAATTGATATGAAGTTGATACATCAATGATATCAAAGGACGATAAAAACAACAATATTAGTTGATTGACAAATGACAATGCAAGTGATTGGTTAGAACAATAGTGGAATGCAATTAATTAATATAATATAATCAATTAATTGACAAGGTAGACAACATTGGAAGAGTAATGGTTTGAGTGTGGTGGTGGTGTTCTTGTTGCCAAGGTTCAAACTCCATTGGGTTGTTATTGTCCAATGTCTTAGTGTTTATATTAGAATCCCCCATTTTATCTAATTGATACATTACTTCGAGTCAAAAGTATTAACCCCTCTTAAAAAAAATTAATTGACAACACAAATTAACATGATGAAATTAATAAATCCATGATGTGATAAGAACATAAAGACTACAAATTCAGACGTTTGGCAAATGTTATTGAACAAAAAATTAGTTAATAGCATGAGACTAGGGCTTATTAAAAATGGATGATTACGACAAAGTTAAGGTGGCAAACTTTTGGTGTATACAATTACCACGCCAATAGAAGGATGCCCCTTAAAAGACAACTAGAAGTAAAGGATGCACAAGATATTGCACATAGAGTTCAAGATATTGTGGTAGTCCACAAAAAGTTGACACAAATGAGTTGGTCAACCTAGAGTTAAGAAGAGGATGAAGACAAGAAAAAAATGAGTATTATGAGATTGCTTTGAAAGTCGAATAGAAATTTTGACAAGCGACAAGAGAACTACGAGGCATTTTAGAGGAAGAGGACAACTAATGATATATTTAAACCCCATTAGGCTAGAAAGAGAGAAAGAGAGCATATTGGAAGGGAGGAAAAATTATGCCCAAATAAGAGGCAAGAAACGAGTCTTTGAACAAGAGGGGAGTCGGAAAGGAACAAGCAACAAAATTGGTAAGTTAGAAGTAAGAAATGGGAAAAGCAAGATAGATAGATAGATAGATATAATTTTTACGTCCACGAGGCTAAACATAGCCTATGGGACAGCAAAGCAACCTAAGCTTACTTCAGTAGCTCGGTTCGTTTCTTGTGCAAGCTGATGATGAGCCCACCTAACTTCTCAATGTATTCCTCGCTAAATATGTTATGCCAAGAGCTATCTGATAATGCACCCGCAAATTTATCCCTGTTGTTCTTGTAGGCTTCACATTCTAAAATAAAGTGCTGTTCGGTTTCCACTTTCCCAGAGTTACAAAACATGCAAATTCTCTCTCCCCAAGCCTCCTTTGGTCTCTTCCGCATAGACTAGTGTGTTAAATCCCACAAGAAGAAAAATGAGGAGAGAAGAAATGCTTAAAGAGGTCAAACTATGACGGCCAAAGATCCAAGAGGGGAACTAAAGTGAAAGGTGAAATTAAAGTGGAAGGCAAAATTTGATAGAAAAAGAGGGATGACCCAAATAAAAGATAGAAGTGGCAAAGAAAGCTCTTTTTTTTTTTTTAATGTAATTGAATTCAATGAGTATTGTGCATTTTGAAAAGTCGATTCTATTACTCTACTCTATGTGCAGCATTTCACAAAAAAATAGCTGAACATGTGTGATGAAATAGCATCCAGATCAAAGACCAATCTTGAATTGCCATAAAATATAAAATAGAAATAAAGAGTAGATAAGAGAATTTTGATTTTGTGTGCAACATTTCGATGAATTGAGTAGAATGGACGAGTTGAAACGTCTATGGTCATTCCAATTGACTACAACTAGACATCCTTCTTGTGCAAGAGTTCTTAGTTGTTACGTAAAAGTTTGTGTTTGTTCAACATTTCTTAGTGGTTGTAGAACAACTCTCAATTATCCTGTAGGATCTTGGGTTGTTGTGCAATATCTCTGATTTCTACGTAAGAACTCCTAGTTCTACAGCAGTTTTTGGTTGCCCAGTGACTAGTATTGGTTGCACTTATTCTTCTGACTATTTGTCAAACGAGGCATGAAAATCCCTCGAGCCATTTCAATTAAAATGAGGCAGATGGAGAGTTCAAGGATTTTTTGTGAGATGATATGGCAATATTCATCCAAATCAATTGGGAGCTCACACTTCCACCAGGAAGATGAGTAGATAAGGTTTGATGGCTGAGGACAATTACCCAATCATTCATGTGGACATTTAAGGCCAAGAAGATAAAGCGAAACAAATTGCAAGGAATAAAAGGACAGGCAAAAATATGGCTGGTGGTTCGAAAAATTAGACCAAGACATTAAAAGACAGTTTGTTGAAAACAGATAGGGAATAAGAAAAGGCATTTTTAAAAACAGAAAACCAGATTCATCCAAATTTACCATCCATCTTGGGCCTAGAACAGTGCATTTGTAGGCTCCTTTCAGCCTATTTGCAGACGGCATATTTTAATAATTAAATAGAAATAATATTGTTTTTTTTGTCTAGTGTGTGATTTTTGTTAGAGTTGTGGGGCTCCTAAAAAAGTGCAGTTGTTTGAGCGAACCCCGAATGCTAATTCTTCATTATGTAATGCTCCAATGCTTTGATATCAGATCTCTTATCACATTCATGTCGGAAATACTAAATCATAATCATGCTTATCACACATGCAATGTATGTATATGTATGTGCTCACATAAGAGCACAAACAAGTATCAACCTTCACAAATACTTTCTTTGTATTTTCATTATCATATACTCAGTAGCAGAGTGCAGTGGATAACCGATTTGAGAGCTATCTAAATGCCAATCTTTATTGTTATATACTCAATAGCAGAGTCTAATTCATAACCAATTTGAAAGCTATCTAAATGTCTTAACTTTGGCCCTCTGAGCTCAAAATCAAAATAATATATCAGCCTTAGATCAATATCAAACCAAAATTTTCTCAATCAATTACAATAAACTAGTTTAAAAACAAAATTGCCATGCATAATGATCCAGCACTTCTGTTATTTTAAAAAGCACCTCTTCAACCTTGTGTTCATCAAGATGCACATGTGCTTTTCATGAACATTCAGACGTGCTCATGAAGAATACCTTAACATCAACTCACTTCTATAATTGAATAGAATTGTCAACAGTTATGTTGACTAGCCTCAACAATGTCAACCCCTTCTAATGTTTTTGGTACAATATCCGTATAATTTACAACAATGGAATGGCCCCATGAATAATCCACCAGATCACCCTTCGCCCAATGCCTAAGAACTGGCATGACAATTGTGATCTTCCATAATGTCAGCTTGACCTGGGTTCTGAACTTCTTGCACAACTAATAATCAAGTCTGTAATAAAGCTTCCACGTCATTAACTCATCCAAAGCTTCAGAACACGATCTTTTCCTCCAGAGGCTACCTTCTCACCATCAGGACTCCAATCAACAGAGAACACCTGTCAAGATAGGCAAAGCAATAACAAATTTATTTGTTGAGTTAAAGTAAATCCATGAGGTACACAAAGTTTTTGATTCCCATTTTTCAAAACACATCAAAATGTACCTCATCTGCATGACCTGGAAGATCTTCTCTGAGTTTCAGTGTCCGGATGTCCCAAAGCTGGCAAAAGAAAGCACAATTTTGAAATGCCCGAAAATAAAAATGGCAATGCTGAATCAAGAAGCAACTCATCAAACATCTTCTTTAACCCCACAAGATCAAATCTTGACTGCTATTAAAAAACTCCCACTTCTAGCATTTATGAATGTATTCCTCCATTAATTTTAAATCCACAAAATTAAAATTTCTGCACTCATAACTGGAATTAAAATAATGGATTTGAGTAAACATTTCACCTGACCTTCACTTCCAAAAATGCTTTAGTTTGCAAGTTGCAACAATAGAAAAAATGAAAAAAAAAGAGCGACATATAATTTTAGAATTTAGGAGTAATAGTGATAGATGCTAAATGTAGACATATGAAGAAAAATGAACCACCTTGTCCATGATATCTTTAAGAAATGTCAGATTTGTATATCATGTATGACGCCATAGTCTACACCAACTCACACCATATTTAAGACCCGTGTGAAAAGAATTGATTTTAATCATACGATTATTGTTGTAAGATTTCAGAAGTCCTCCACAGGATAATAAGAAACTCTTCTATATTTGGATTCATATACAAGACACCAAAAATTGAAGTTCAATCTAGAAAAAATTAAAATCTAGGTATTAAGAGGTTACAAAATATTGTCATTTTCACAAGCATTTATAGCATTTTAGCACTGTCTGTTCCAATAAAATCCCATGATGCTCTCCCAATAGATGTTTATATGATTTGAACTTCAATACGCAGTTCCACACAGATTTTCAGTGTTATCTATAGGTAAGATTCAGAGAGAATTTATCATTTCAATTCAAGACCATTTAACATGAATGAAACAACTGTTCAAGCTACAAAATTCATGTCCAATATCCAAAATAATTTACCAGGAAGCGAATCTAGTTCTTGGACAAGATTAATGGGCGATAGGATCACTGTTGAGTTTCAGCTAAGCTAAGTGCAAGTTCATTCTTAGTCTCACACACATTATTGAGAGTCCTCAGCAATATTACGAGGGCATGAGAACATGCATCCCATACACTTTAAGGATGTATTTATTAGTGAATAACATAAATATAAAAGATGAGGTGGCACCCCTTAGCAGGAACTGCCACATTTCCTTCATTTTCTCTGAGGTTATGAGGTAAACCAACTAATTCCACTTACTCTCCCCTGTTCATAAATATAACAATTGGCTATATAGTTTAACAACTAATTGGTCAAATCACTATATATATATATATATATATATATATTCCTTTATCAACTATGCATAGACTGAATAATAACAAGAATATTATATATATATAACTGTAGAAATATATGCTATCTATATAGTTTTCCTATTTCATATCCTGGTCACAATCTCAAGCCTTTTACAGCATACCAAAATTCGTTGACCAGTATATAGACTATTCAAATTAATAATAATTAGACTTCCAATTCTTGCTTGATCAAATGTTTATCTCGTCTTCCCCTCCCTTGATTGCTTGGTGTTTTCCCTTTATACTTCTCCATCAGGAGTGTAGGGTTAGGACTTTTCTCACATGGGCGACCTTTGGAAAGAGAAGTGCCCTTTTATTGATCGCATGCCATTTCATGTCTAACTACTTTAGAATATTGTTAATTATTCTAACTAATTCTTAATTGTGACTTAGAGGAGATCGCATGTAACTAAGGAACAGGATTGATTTCTTAATATTAGATCTTATGGTATACAATATTTCTGAGCCTAGGAGATAGGCAATTGTAACATTGTGAAATTGTGAAGTCTTACAGGTGTAAGATAATTTCATACTCTGGCTTTTCTATTCCTCTAATGTTAGGTCAGGGATATGACAGTCCGCCCTTCCAGAGATTGCTTGTCCTCAAGCAATTTCAAATTTCAGATGATTGACAATCTCTTCTCCTTCCCACATAGCATCTTCCATAGGCAGCCCTTTCCATTTGACCAAGAATTTGGAAATAGTCTTACTCCTTAACCTCTTCTCCCGCATATTGAGGACAGGTTTAGGTTCCAAAATTAACTTTCCTTCATCATCAAGTGGTGTCATAGTTTCACACACAGGGTAACATGTCCTAGCACTCTTTTGAGTCAGGATACATGAAAGACATTGTGGATTTTGTTGTTTTCCAGCAATTCTAATCCAAAGGCTACTTCGCCTATCTTCCTCTGAATCTTGTACCGCCCATAAAATCAAGGTTTTAGCTTCTCCGCTCCGCAAACCTTGATTGAAGATTACTTGTATGGTTGTAGCCATAAGACAACCAAGTCTCCCACTTCAAATGTTTCGATGCAGTTTCGATCACCATAAATCTTTTGCTGATTTTGGGCATAGTGTAGGTTGCCCTTGAGAGTGTTCTTGATATCGATGCTTCATTGTACGAAGTCTATGGCCCCTGAGGATCAAGTTTTCAAAAGATGTTGCCTCATACCCATATCAGGCCTTGAATGGGCTCATTTCAATTGCCATGTGATGGGTGGCATTATACCAATACTCAACAAGGTGCAACCATCTTGTCCATGCATTTTGTTGTTCAATGACGTAGTTTCTCCAATATCCTCCTACCCAATTGTTTACAATCTTTGTTTGTCCATCTGTTTGGGGATGGTATATACTACTAGGTGTAAGTTTGGTCCATGCTAGAGGGAAGAGTTCTTGCAAGAATAGGCTTAGGAATTGGCTATCTCTATCACTGATAATATTACTCGAAAGGCCATGAAGTTGGAATATTTCCTTGAAGAAGACCTCGGTTACTTGTGGAGCTCAATAATCAATAGATATTGCCATGAAGTGTGCGTACTTGGTGAGACAATCCAGTACTACATATATAAAATCCTTTCCTTGAACCTTGGGTAACCTCGTTATGAAGTCTATAGAGATACTTTACCATGTCCTGCTATAAATAAGGACGTCGTTGAAGATAAGAAGGAACCTCTACAGTTGTTTACAGAATATATGGTTCATGCACAATTGAAATGTTGTAGGGGCATTGGTCAAGCCACAAGGTAGGACCAAAAATTCAAAGTGTCCATAGCGCCACCTAAAAGTTGTCTCAGATTATCTTCTTTCCTCATCCTTATTTAATGGTACCAGAATAGTAAATCAATCTTGGAGAAGTATTTTTCTCTGTGTAGTTCATCAATTAATTCGTCAATTTATTGGGGTAGAGTAGCATTTTTTTATTGTCTTTTTGTTTAAGGCCCTATAATCTATGCACATCCTCATAGTGCCATCTTTTTTCTTAAATAGCACCACAGAGGATGCAAAAGGGTTAGAACTAGGTTGGATATGTGACCCATTTCTAGTAGTTCTTTGATTGTCTTCTCAATTTCCTACTTTAACTTTCAAGGGTTTTTATAGGGGGTAGTGATCATCAATTTTGCCCCTCCTAATTCTATTGTGTTCAAATCCTCTCTTTAGGGGTAGTCCCAGGGGAATGTTACCAAACACTTCCTTACGTTTATTCAAAATGAGTTGGATATCAATGTGAATTGTCTTGCACTGGGAGGAGGTTTGATTGAGAATCATACATTGTGCAGCCCATTCTCCTTGCCCGCATCTAAAGATCCTCTCCATTCTTTTGGATGAGACTGCTCTTGGGGAGCCATCAAGTAACCCCTTTCAAAGTGACTTCTTGTTCGTTATGTTGGAAGCAAATTTCCAAATTTGGGAGGTCTATAACAAAGTCTCCCAAGGAGTGTAGGAGTACCAATATCACATCGGCATTTAGTGTTACCACAAAAATCCTCTTTGATGGGGTGCTTCCCTAAGGTGATTTCTAGTTGGGGAACTATCTTGGTACATTGAACCATAGCTCCATTGTTTGCCCTCGGGGGTAAACTGAATTGAACAGATAGATATAAAGTAAAGTACTCAACAAAGAAAGTATAACAGCATTATCTTTATTGATTCATAACATCAAGTACAAAGGTATTCCAACAATGTCCTTACTGAAGAGAGAAATGCATACATATAGTGTCCGAGGGGATGCGAGGCGAACCGTCGCATCCGTGTAACTCCCTCGAGAGGACTAACCGTCTAACTACCAATTCACCAGACAACATCATCCCCCCAAAAAGAAAGTCGTCTCCGGACGACAACATACAAAATGGAGATAATGCCCATTACATAACCTAAAGAAAATCACGGAGAAGAAGGGGCAGAGGGGCGTCCCTGAAGAAGCTGAAGTGTCACCGTCACCATCAAGGCTGCTTCGAGTAAGTCTTTTGCCATCACATCACATTCCTCTCGTGCCTGCACCAACACGCTTTTCAGCTATAGCCTCCACTAACTCTTGTTCAAAAGATACTGTCTCCCTAGCCAATCTGACCTCGATAGCCACCCGCGCCGCCTTCTCCGCTTCCAACTCCTGGGTACGCTAAGCCAAGTGTTGCTCTACTGCCTCCAACCAGGTGGTCAGCTCCTCCTGAGCTCTCTGTACATCCACCAAGGCAGCCTCACGTCCAGCCAATACCTACTCTGAGTGCCTCAAAGCGTAGTACCCCTCTCGAAAGGCTTGCTCCAATGTTCTCTCCACCACTGGCATGCGGACAATCCATGCCTACTCCGGGTCTCATCAACTGGTCACACTCCCCAAAGGCTGATAACTAACTGAACAATTGCCTCGTGTCGTACGACTTCTTGTTCTTGCAAGGTCATCATTCTTGCAATGCCTTCCCTAAAACTCTGTTGGTTCGCTTGACACCTCCGATGCCCCAAACTCTCAGTTGTAGTGTACCCCAAATTAGCACCTTCAAACCGACACAGAAGTCCATGGGGCACACCATTTTCGTGATGGTCTTCCGATGCCATACCAACCACTTACGGCGCCTGTGCAAATGGCCAATAACTATATTTTCTTCACTACCTGCTTATGTCCTTCCCTTCGGTGCCATATGCTATTCCATGTGAACTATTCATTAATTGTCGTCGTTTTTTTTGTTTTTTTTGGGAAATGTGATGTCAATACTGGGCCCTTCGATATTTATCTTTTCCCTAACTGGAAGCTATACATCATACTGTCATTAAAACCGCATGTAAATGGTGTCGTATAGCTGCAACAATATTCCTCAGGCTGCTGTAGTCTACCGCACAGTCCCTTCCCTCGGTCTTCCTTCCTTCCTCTCACATGCTAGCTGTTCAATGGATGTAGCACCGTACGGATGTTGCAAAATAAGTTCAAAGCTTTTCTCTTAACCGTACGGCACGTACAGTCACTTCTTGATTATGTCTCTCCCTTCCGTACGGTAGTACGGTTTCCTTGCGTCCATTCAACATTTCCGTACAGTGGCTCATTTTTTACTGTACTGTACAGTCGATCTCCAATTGTCGTACTGTCTTTATAGATATAAAGTGTCTTCACTATGTCTGAATTTCGTACGACCCGTATTGTGTTCTTGCATTTTGCGTTGTACGGTCTAGCTGTGACAACCTCCTTGCTCGTCGTACGGCCTGCATTGTTTGGAAAAAAACTCAAATCACCGTTTAACTTATACCCCCAAGCGTTTTTCCCGTACGGTGTACGACAACTTTGCAATGAATGTGTCGTACGGTAAAAGACCGTACGAACTTAGAGGCACGTTCCTTTTTTAATAGTTCATGGTCGTACGGAATACTTTAGCGTTTTCACTTGCTTCGCTGGTCGTGGGGTCGTACGGGTCCGCAAGGCATCAGGCCGTACGTCATTGTACAAACTTTTTTTTTTTATTTTTTTATTTATTATTATTATTTTTTTTTATTTTTTTATTTTTTTTATTTTTTTTTAAATGCCTAATCTAATTACCTTCCGGGTGCCTCTCCGG